>CAKALG010041379.1:0-46180 GCA_916700815.1 Helicolenus hilgendorfi | reverse complement strand
GCATCAAAGAGAAAACACCACGACAGCTGCGAGTCCATCCACGACAAACGCCCCCACACGCGCTCTCGCACACATCCACACACACAAACACGTGTCTATTAAAGTCATCTTTGAGCAGAGAACGGGATTCATTAGTGAGACCAATGGCGTGCTCCTCACTAATGCTGATTTTCACGTCTCTTTGATACATCTCCGCCGTTATTCCTCCTGACACTTCAATCCCGTAATTGTGATCCCTGAAGGTAACGAGAACGATATTAGAGTGACAAACACTATATTTCCCTCTGTCCATCAGCCAGGTGAGATAATGGAGAGTAATGGGCGACTAGCTTTGTAACTTATAGACTTGTGAATTAATGCTAATAAATTAGATTAAAAGTTGAAGTGAGCTCCATATGAACTCAGCGATCATCCTTGGAGGCGCCAGACCTGAGCCACACAAGAGGCCGCTTTAATCAGCAACAGCACGTTCAGTGGAGAATAATTTAGACATGCCTATAGACATTATTTGTACAAGGCCGTGCTCACTGAAGGATCAATAGCAATTAGAGGCACTGTCTCCTCTCTCACCTGGTCAGTATCGACAGAAATATTAGAGAACTTAAAGGGATCTCAGCAGAGTTTGCATTTACAGAGTGCGTCTCCCTCCGTGTTAATCTGGAGGAGTTCTTGTTGTCTCTACCGGGAATTTGAGAAAGTTATTAGTCACTCAAAGCCAACAGATCAGGCAAGAAACTAAAATAGTTTGCAACGGTTTTCTCAGTGAGCCCACAGCCTCATCGGCTGGTCCGTGCTCTGGTACTGTCGCTGAGCTACTGCAGCTACTGTTTTTCCAGAAGTGGATTTGATCTCCTTTTGTCGTCCTGCTGGGATTTCCTGACAGAGAGCTGGAGAATCGTTTTACACCTGCCTTGAAGTAACACTAGAAGCACCACAGGAGCAGAGTGACAGTGTAAACACACTCCAGTATGGCCTTAAAGGGAGACACACTTCCTTCACCAGATCGGGATTTTCCAAACATTTTTTGCATTGGGAACTGCCACCAGAGTTCACATTTTGCTGTCAACATTAAACCAACCATATTAATACTGTAATTAAAAATAGCAATTGACTGCCTACAAAATTCAATAAAACGTCCTCAATTGTGAGATTGTTACGCTCCTTTGAGGTGGTTTTTGCCTTTGTCTAAAAGGCGTAGCGAAAATTGAACTCACACTACTGATCAGCTGTTTCCGCAGCCGCCGTCTTCCCAGATATTCTCATAAAATGCAAATGTTTGTCTTCGTCTCCAACAACATGAAACATGACCTATACTAGCAGCAATTAAAACTTGCCCAATTGAAACAAATTCCTGAAGAAGGTTACAAGGTGCATTAAACTTGCATTCTTTCTAATAGCCAGCAGGAGGCGTTGCAAAAAAAGGGTCTGATTGTATAGAAGTATATCAGAAAATGAGCCTACTTCTCACTTGATTTATTACAACAGTAAACATTGTAAACATGAGTTTATGGTCTCAATCGATAGTTTCAAGTCTTCTTCACTACAGCATGATGTTCATTTAGTAAATTATGGTCCCATTTAGAGTCAAATAGACCATAAAGCAGGGTATGCTTTAGGGTGTGGCTACCTTGTGATTGACAGGTCGCTAGCATGACATTGTCTGGTCTGGGAGTTGTCCGTGTTTTTTGTCTTTAACCCTTTCACAGTGTGTTTTCAGTTCATGAAAGTTAATTATAACCTTTTTGGTTGCCTGAAAATGTGTTATTCAGCGTTCGGTTGTACTTAGCTCCACCCTCTCTTGTCACTTCCCGTTGCAAAAAACTGGCATGGCATTGACCAAAATGCCGAACTGGAGGCTTCAAAATGGCCATGATTACATCCACTTCTTACACACGGTCATGGTTGTAGGTTAATATGAAACTGGTTTGACATTTATTACACCGGCCCAACTCTGTCCTCGACCAAAGAAATTCTAAGTCAACTAGTCGACTGATCGATTAGTTGATTTAATCAACAGATCTGTAAAACTGAGTTTCTCCACAAAGAATCACACAAAAGCAACACTTTAAATATTGTGTTTACCAGAGATGTGCTCATAAGTTTTTTAGAAATAAGTCATTCAGCATGCCTCAAGCATGCCTCAAGCATGCCTCAAGCTAGTCAGTCCTAGTCAGTGACCTTGATAATGTTGGTTAATGTATGTAGACTGAAATATAACTTAACATGCAGAACTGTCAGTGTTAAGATGCTTGTATAGAGATTTGTTTTTTTTGTATGCAAGTGACTACTCCCCCGAGCATTTTGGTGACACCCAATCTTCCCCTAGCAGAAATTCAACTTCTTAGTTATTAGTTATTCACAACTCATTACAATGCGTCTAATGCATGGAAAAGTCTCACTGACACCTAATTTCTTATCTCCTAAATTAAAGAAACTATTCAACACGCAATGCTCAAAATCAAGGCCGCCTCAAGGAAATAAATTGCACCAGTGGTCTTCTGGGCATCTTCCTCTCTCAGCATGGGTAGCTCTTTGAAAATCGTGACTTAGGAGAAATATGTTTTTCTATTAATATTCAGTGGATGCCAGTACCAATGCGACTTGCTTACTCTTTGATAATATCACTCATGTTGGTGTGAGAATATGTGTATGTACAGGTGAATTTACTATATGAGGGTGTGGCTGCTGAAGAATAGTGTTGACGTCCTTCATGGTCCCA
This sequence comes from Helicolenus hilgendorfi, assembly GCA_916700815.1. NCBI lineage: Eukaryota > Metazoa > Chordata > Actinopteri > Perciformes > Sebastidae > Helicolenus > Helicolenus hilgendorfi. The sequence goes on along the minus strand of CAKALG010041379.1, from coordinate 43,461 downwards.
TATTGTCACACTCTATTCTTCCTTTTTGGCAGTTAACTAGTGTTGTTTTTAAATAATATAATGTTTTAATTTCTGCTTTTGTATAATATTATGTTCCCCTTAATCAGCATTATTGTAAAGACGCGCTAGGAGGGAATAAAACACAAAACCGTACTCACCACCACCTTTTATGTATTTTGTCTAAAAAAAAAAAATAGAAAGAATAGCAAGCTTTGTGTAAATTTCATGTAAATTGTCTTGACTGTGCCTCAAGCAGAAGTTCATTTTTCTCCATCTTGGTAATCTGGCATCATATAAAAGCAATAGCTGGGAGAAACAAACTTCCTGACCCACTGTTATATCACTTCTCATTGTTCCTCTTGGCTCAAACAATGAGGTTTGTTAGTGCACCCATCATGACCCGTGGCTGAGTAAGTTGTATTTGTTGAACGCTAACAACATGATTCCATGTTTTTATTGTTCAATGTATCAATGTTTTCTATTGTTCTCACCAACTGTTAGAGTTGTCAATTTCACCTTATTACGAAATAATGTGAAGCCATTTGAGACTGCAATTAATGACTTCAAAACTCTGACTTAATATGAATTGAATATAGATACTGACCATTCTCTCACCTTTATGATATGGGTTCGCCCCATTACTGTATTCATCATTGGACAACTTCCAGTTCTGAGAAGCCAATGTGGAAGTGCCTTAAACTTGCATTCTTTCTAATGGCCAGCAGGAGGCGACTCCTCTGGTTGCAAAAAGAAGTCTAATTGTATAGAAGTCTATGAGAAAATGACCCTACTTCTCACTAGGGATGGGCGATATGGCTAAAATCTTCCATCACGATATAGATCATTTCATATCACGATAATGATATATATCACCATACAGAATGTTTTCTGGTAATTCAATACATAAATAGCCTATATGAAATAGCCATATGCTAAAGTCTATTTTTGTATTCTCCTGTGTGTCCGTATTTTCCTCTTACAACTTTAACCCTTTCACAGTGTGTTGTCAGTTCATGGAAGTTAATTTTGACATTTTGGTCACCTGGAAATCCCTTATTCAGCGTTCGGTTGTACTTAGCTCCACCCTCTTGTGTCACTTCTGGTTGCAAAAATCTAAGATGGCGACGACCAAAAACCAAGATGGCAACGGCCAAAAATGCCAAACTCGAGGCTTCAAAACGGCAGTCCACAAAACAATGGGTGATGTCACCGTGATTACGTCCACTTCTTAAATACAATACAGTACCCACGTTCACTGCTCACTCAGCTTTGCTTTAGCTGTGGCTGTAATATTTGTTAACTTAAAAGTTTACATATTAGCCATGACGAGAAAGTTGAAAACCAAGCTCAGCACCAAAGTTCTCAAAGCCATTTGTATTAATAATTGTAGTAGAAATAATAATAATAATAAAAGTATAGATTTTCTTTCAAGAGAATAGTCATGACACTCATTGAATGTGCAGATATCATTGAGCAAGGTTTTTTTTTAATACCAAACCTCCTAAAAGCTCTTTGTGCACTTCCTACATTCAGTATAATTAAACATCTAGAGATTATATTAGAGGGTCCGGTGGGATTGAAAACTGTAACACTGGTAATATTTCATCAAAGCATCAACAAATTTGCCCACACAAGGAAACAACAAATTTGCCCACACAGAGACATAAATAGACACCATGAGCATCATCACCGAATGTGGGAATCCTCCTTTGCTGTTCTCCCTCCAGTTTCACACTGGCAGCAAAACAATATACAAAAAAAAGGAAAAGGGAAAAACAGCTTTTTCATGGCACCTTGAATGAGGGTTTTTGTTTACACTGTACCATGTAAACAAGTGGGATTCACTCTGCTGGGTTTTCCAGAACAGAATGTTCTTATGAATCATATTTTCCTCATATTTTATTTTGTGAATCATATTTTGAGCAGCAATAAGGTCGTTATACTCCTGTAGCCATTTTGCATTCTGTGCATGAATGTTGACTTTATTTCTTATTATACATTGTACAGTATGCGCATCAAATACTACGCATCAGTTTGCAATGTGTGCTACGGTATGCATGTTTTACATACTGTATGTTTTTTGCAATATAATGATATATATCGTCAAAACGATATGAAAAAGTTTGTCATGTATATTTTACTTACAGTAGGGCTGTCATTCTATTCAAATATTTAATCGTGATTAATCGCATGATGGTCCATCGCAAATTAATCTCAAATTTTTTGTCTCTTCAAAATGTACCTTAAAGCGAGATTTGTCAAGTATATCTTCACTCTAGCTTTAAAACTGAGCCCGCTAGAACCTAAGAATTGTAAATTGCGTTAATGCGTTAAACATTAGTGGCGTTAAAATGAATTTGCGTTAACACAGTATTATCGCGTTAACTTTTCTATATCATTTGTATCATGATAAAGGCTAGACCTATAATTATTTTTTTAGCACTTGAGTTCTTAAAATGACAAAAAATACTCCTAAAAGAAAAGCTTTACCATGTAGGTATTTCATATAGACTATTTATTTAATTATTACCAGAAAACATGCTATATCGTGAAATATATTGTTATCGAGATATGAAATTTCCTATATTGTGATAGAACATTTTGGCCATATGACCCTGCCCTACCTAAATGCAATTATTTATGGTTTTTATTTTATTGACATAAAATGTTGCCATGGATGCAGCACATCTGTCTTTTTTCATAGCTAAAAGTGAGAAACAAGTTCCGTAGCTATGGTATATTTACACTTAACAGCCTCAAAATTTGCATAAAACTGTAAAGAGAGGGATGCTTCATTCTCATGCCTCCTGGCTACAGCATTTAAGATGGATGCTTTTCTTTTCTGGGCCAAGTAGAGGGTGTGAAGCTATTAGAAACTAGAGTTCAGATGGTTATTAATGGAAAGAACCAGGAAGGGATCAGCCTCGGAGGATGAGTCACACAGGCAACGGCCCATCCCCAGAGGCCTCCGCTGGGCAGTTCTCTATTACCCAAGCCTTCCAGTGGTTGGGTGGGATCTAAAGAGCTACCACAAACTGTGCTTTTTAAGGCTTTGCTGCGCCTGATGTCTCCTGCTTCTCAACTACTCAGTGTTCAACACGCCAATAGCTTGTTTGCACAAGAGGCGTTGTTATAAATAAACATGTCTGGTGGAGGTGGCTGGAGCAGAAGATGAAGAGGATACAGTGGGAAAAAGAACAAGAAGAAAAGGGTCATCTGTTTCGTATATTTTGTCCAAGAAAATGTAAAACAGGAGGAAGTGTGAAATGCAGGGAAAATATGTCTTCAGTATGGGAAGATTCATAAGAGATGTGTTTTTGAGTCACAGTTCCTCTAAAGCTATTAATATGTATTGTTTTTTAAATGAATCCATTCATTCCGATGGGGAAAACAGTGCTGGCTTCAAGGACAAAAACGTCTATCATGTCTTCTGAGATTATATAACAAATACTTTAAAAAGAGATTGTTACCAGGCCCAAGAAAAATTCAAGGCTAATGCAGAGTCTATCTGGGACACGTCAGAATACAAGAAAAAACGAAATAGGTTTTAAGTTAAGATCAACCGCACATCTAAAAATAAGGATACTTTTGTCTGAATTGACCCAGAAGATCAGATATGCTGTTATGATCTGGTTTATAAAGGAGATATTTGGTGTAAACATGAAATACGACAAACTTAGCGAGACTTTAAAAGTGCTTTCTACAGTGTGATTCATAATAAAAAGAGTTTAGGGGTCAAAGGTTACAGTGAAGGTTGGAGAAGCAGGCTTTTAAAGCTGTCTCTGTCTGTTCAAATCCTCTGACTGTCTGTCTCTTGAAAAGTCAGAACTGTCCTTGAGCCAGGCTTACCTTCCAGCTGCTGCTCAACGGCAAACAGCAGACGACGGGCATGTATGGCAGAATAGTTCCTATTCAGTACAGAACACATAGCAGAGTGAGCAGACTAGGCTGTACGTGGCAACTTCATCAAATACACAAATAACCTCATTATACCTCGCCTTTGCTTCAATTACTGGCCTCAGGTCTTATGTGCAAGAATTTGTGGTAATTTGTAAAGAAGGTAACCATTAAATTGAAATTATATTATAAATGATGAAGGTGTTAAATAGATTTTACGAGAGTGGCCGTCTATAAGCCAGGGCAACATGTTTTGGTAATAATGCTGGACCTGCCTCTATGAAGTTCTATGACGAAAACACGGACGACTCCCAGACCAGACAATGCCGAGGTAGCGACCTGTCAATCGCAAGGTAGCCACACCATAAAGCATACCCTGCTTTATGGTCTATTTGATTCTAAATGGGACCATAATTTACTAAATGAACATCATGCTGTATTGAAGAAGACTTGAAACTAGCAATTGAGACCATAAACTCATGTTTACAATGTTTACTGAGGTAATAAATTAAGTGAGAAGTAGGGTCATTTTCTCATAGACTTCTTTACAATCAGACTTCTTTTTGCAACCAGAGGAGTCGCCCCCTGCTGGATATTAGAAAGAATGCAGGTTTAAGGCACTTCAGCATTTGCTTCACTTTTCAGACCCGTAGGATGCCCACTGGGTGCAATTTGGAATTAATCAAATTACCAAAAAGATAATGACACACAGTGGACTTAGGGCTTTCGGGGCCGCTGGGGATCTGTTGTTCCAGGATAGTTGCACACTTTGCCTTGTTGGTAATCCAGCCTCATAGATAACTCAACCAACCCCGCTGTTCTTTTCTATTAAGAACTACCATATACTTTCTTATATACTTTTCTGTGTGCGCTCTATCAAGAAATGTCAATGCATACTGACATTTCCCTATTCCGTATTGTGGATTGTTTTTGGTTTTTACTGAGGTTAAGCATACATATTGTGTCTATCCCTCAGCCCCAGTGTGCAGACACAGATGCATCCAGAATGTGAAGCAAGACTTTTTCTGAAAAGAGCAAAGTTTTTCAAAAACAGAAAAGTTGTGAACTCAAGACCTCTGAGGTGCATTTTACACCTCTATATGCCATCATAATTCCCTAACCCTCGACTGCCCTGCTATCTGGCCTAATGTGTCCGTCTGGAGCTCATGAGACAATCTCAACCACAACAGCTCCGCAGATTTATTCAGCCTCACTGAACTGCATTTGACTTGTGGAATGGCGGTTCCCATTATCGGTCCAGCAGTGCAGGTGTAAGAGGCTGGCAGAAGCTGCTACCTCTTCGCCACTTCTCGGCTGAGCCTAGCACTGCGCTGACACATCAGTTGGACCAATTAGCTTTTTCCGTCACTCTGCTGTCACGCTCTGGCTCAGAGAGCCTGGATGTTACAGTCACACACCAGAATAGATCCAGTGGGAGGTTGAATCCAAACACACAACATGTGGTTTCAGTGGAATTAGATTTCAATAGTCTGCTTAAACTGTGAATTGACATGTTTTGGATTCAAGTAATCGATGACCAAAGGGATGACTTCACTACGGACAAACACAATTATTTGAATAAACAGATATCATCCAGACCTCATTATTTGTAAGTGTATGTATATATAGTTGTTTGTGCATGCATATACTATTTATTTTATATACATTATTGTTTTGTTGCTTTATCTGTATAACTTATTTTAATGCAACTTTTTGAGGTACGTAATTTTCTTAAAAAAATAGTTCTTTAAGTGAAAAGCAGCAAATCTTCACATTTAAGAAGGTAAAACTACTAAATGTTTTGCCTTTTTGCAAATGATGAATTAATTGATCACCAAAAATTGACTAATTGATTAATAACAATTAATTGTATTCATATATTGACACTATATCAATCATGTGATGCTTAGTTTGAACATCTCAAACTTAATGGCTGCAAATTGATGATACATGAATAATCACAGTAATACCCAATATAATAATACGATACACTTTGTAGTAGGACTGTCAATCGATTAAAATATTTAATCGCGAGTAATTGCATGATCGTCCATGATAATCGTGATTGATCGCAAATTAATCACACATTGTTTATCTGTTCAAAATCTACGTTAAAGGGAGAATTGTCAAGTATTTCATACTTTTATCAACATGGGAGTGGGCAAATATGCTTGCTCTATGCAAATGTATGTATATATTTGTTAATTGAAATACATAAACAACACAAAACAATGACAACTAGAAGTGCAATTGGAGCGCAACCTCCGCCAAAGCGGGTTTCATTTACGTCGCTCCCCCCAAAATGTAGCGCAAGTTCGGATCGTGATTTAACCTCCTTCGTGACAAGCTAATTTATTTAGTATAGGTTTTCAAGTTTCATATGATACCAGTATCTTCACTCTAGCTTTAAAACTCACCCTGCTACAACCTCAGAAAGATCTATTGTGTTAATGTGTTAAAGAAATAAGTGACGTTAAAACAATTTTAACGTCACTTATTTCTTAACTTTGATAGTTCTTCTTTGTAATTTAATGAAACTTTTCTGCTTACAGTTTAATGCAAGTTCTAAACAGTCATATATAATATTTTTGAGGGACATGCACCAACTATGTGTACTCTTATCTTATTTAACATGACGTTAAAAAACAAGTGAAGTTCTTTTATTGTCTATTTCTAGAGCATGCTTTAGCGAGGAGAGTGACATGTACAGGAACATTTGAAAATGTCATAACTGAAAGCTGTAACTTTCCACACACTGTCAAGTTCTCCAGCAGTGAGATGTACCTGAAATACAATTACAACTTTGACAAAGGTGGTAAAGTTGTGAAGAAAACTGTGGGGAAGCTGTCTGTTTGCTCTGAATCAACTCCAGGAAAACCTGAAAGAAATCCCCAGCTAGTGTGCTGCTAATGAAGCTCAGGGTGGAGGATGCATTCTTTCACATTTCCTCTTCATTCCCTCTGCAGGTGAGTTCCCACAATCTTTCTCCAACTCTTTCCTTTATTCAATTTTCTACTGAATTCAATTTCAAGGCTTTTCCCTTTTGCACCCACTCTAAAAGCTTCTCTCATTCACAAAAGCATCTGTTGTTGGACGCTGATCCGTAAATCCCACAGATGATATCTGTCAGTCTACCTTTCAGACTGAATATTGTGAAAGTCTTCACCTCCTTAATCACCATCATGATCTTCAGATTGTCTCAGGAGGTCTTCGCATCTCCCGTCTTCATGGATTTGCATTTTTATGAAGATAATATGCTTCAGTGAATCCCTGAAAAGCTTCTTTGTATCTTTAAAATATATACTTTTTATGTATATTATCTCTCCTTTGTGAACTAATCTCAAATTCTGATAAGGCTTGCCACGGTAGTATGTGTTACCGGTGTTAGGGCATACAGCAATTACATTACTTGCCCAGCGCCCCCACCATTGTTTCAATTTTTAGTTTAAAAAACATCTTAAAAATATATAATTCCCTGATGCTTTGGCCTGGCGGGGAGTCATCAATATAATGCCTCCGGTCACACCGGCATAGAAATATGGGGTCAATATCATCACTTCTAGTGGCTTTGATTCAATCAGGATGAGTGAAACTTAAGAAGTCACACACCTAAAATAAATTGCAATAACTCTGCAATTAACAACATGAATGATACCAGCTTTATCACTCCAATGTGTCTCATGCCTCATCTGTCCTATGAAAGCAAGCAGTTGTCTTGTTTGAGGTTTGTTGTGTAGGGGGTGCGTTGTGTTCGTCACTGACGCAGGGGGGAACCAGCAAGGAAAACAACAAATAACAACAACGCATTAATAAAACATGAGAGTGAACTAACCTGGGACTAAAGGGGGAGGTTTGCAGCAGCCAAAAGAGCTTCAGAGTAATTGGGATTCAGGGTTATGTAATGTCAAAAGACCAAAAACACAACCACACCACAAAGACGGAGACAAACACATCCTTGCACACTATCCACATGTGGAAACAGAGGCTTGCACATGGTGACATGGAGTACAGCTTTCACTACTTGATGTCATAAAGTTATACAAGATATTACAATTTTATGTGTTTGCCTTACAGCCCCACCAAAGGAAGCTGGAGATAAAAACGCATCCTCAAGGTCCAACTCGAATTACAAATCTGCCTGGAAGTCTTTTTGTATTATCTTTAAATATTTAACAACAAAGGATGCTTCACCTGACATTAAGATGTTTTATAATAGCAATGTTGCAGAGTGCAAATGACATCCTAGATGCACAAACCGGTATTAAAAATCTTCATAACCCATCTGACAAGTCCAGAACCAGATGTGTACGCATAAAAAACATGCATTTGTACACATAAACTGGTATTTATTCTCAAAAATAAATTTAAATGTGCGCAACTCATGCATATTAAAGGATTTGGGTGATGATGTAAATTGTTGATTGAATAAAACAAACTAAGTTCTGTTTAATCTACAATGACAGAGAAAACATAGAAAAGCTATAAATTCTCACATTTGAAAAGCTGGAAACAAAATGTTTGGCAATTTTGCTTGACGATTAAATAGACCCGGAAAAACTTTTTAATTTGATCAACTTCAGCTAATCTTTGCAGCGCTTGTTATATGATAAAATAAAACAAATAAGGTGAGATGAAAACTAATATGTAACATTATTCCTTCAGTTTATTATTCTTTAAACCTGCATTAAATGACTTTAGGGGCACAAGCTTCTATATGTATATACTATAACATTTTAGGTTGAACTGGCAAACTTATTAGCTAACAGTTGCTTATTTACACCTGACAAAAGGTAAGTGCAGTATTGATTCCCCCTTTAACTCTGTTTCTCGGGGTTTTTGCCTGGTGCTAGTCAAAGGTACATTTCTAAACTTTAAAATTAAATGTTATTTTATTTAGCTTTTATTTAAACTTTTCATTAAATGTCTGTTTTGAAACACCTGATGGAGCAGACAGTGGTATTTATATGTAAACATTCAGTTAAATCTATACCGTACCTACTATGTCTATCAAAAGGTCTTCAGTTATATAATATTGTTCTGCTTAAAGCTCAGTGTATTTTGGCATTTCTATGATATTTCATATTTATTTGAGTCATTTCCTGACTAAGTTGATTAACTACACTGTTTGCCTTTTTTATTTATTTTTTTACAAGTAACTTAATTTTGTGCAAAAAAGAAGGTTGTTGCTAAAATGGGAATATGACGTATGACCATAGTAGAAGCTGCAAGTCATACGCCTCTCCAGGAGGAGATGGTAAAGAAGAGAGCGAGTGAGAGAGTCTCATTTGTGGTCTGATAAACAATAAATTCATCTACGCTTGTTTCAACTAAACTGGGTTGAAAAACGATGCAACCTGGCTGTCATGGTAATGAATTACATCTTACTATTAACCGCACCCCATTCTGTTTGAGAAAGAACGTTAACCAAAGAACAGGAAGTAACACTGGCTGGGGGGTGCTTTAAAGGTCCCACATCGTGCTCATTTTCAGGTTCATGTTTGTATTTTGTGTTTCTACTAGAACATGTTTACATGCTGTAATGTTCAAAAAAATCCTTTATTTTCCTCATACTGTCTGGTTGAATATACCTGTATTCACGCTCTGTCTGAAACGCTCCGTTTTAGTGCATTTTGATGGAATTGCAACAGAACTGCGTTGCTAGGCAACAGCTTGGGTCCATGTGTACTTCCTGTCAGCTGATGTCATTCACATACACTGCAACCGGGAATGAACTGGGACACATTTAGAATGTTTACGTTTAAAATTGTGTCAAGGATCTAAATGTTGTAGATTCGTGACATCACGAGTGGGCAAAAATTCTGACAGCTTGTTTCAAATGCAGAGTTTCTGAATACAGGCTGTGTGTATTTCCCTGTGGATTGAGTGTTTCGATACTTTCACAGTATTTATATAGGACTTAAACCTGCTTTAAAATAAAAAAAAACATGAAAATCTCACTTTTTTTTTAATATGGGACCTTTAAGTTTAAAACAAACTGTAAAATATGATTTTATGTTATATTGCCCCTTCTGATATATTTTTAACAACATTCTATGTAAATAAAATAAACTTACAAGTCCAAGTGTACTTTAGCCCACCTGCCAACTAAACTGTCACATCATCCACTACTGCGAGTCATGCTCCAGTTCTTAGGAATCAATGTGATACTACGACTAAACACAGTGGAGACGAGATAAAATACACCGGTGGAGATCCACGGGGGCAGACTCTCATGGGGAAATCAAAAACCATGGAAACATATCCACATGGGGCAATCGAACGCCATGGAAACAAATCCATGCGCCGCCACAGATTCCAGCCGGGGTTTAGAAGTTTGCAAGGAGACAAGGTGAGATTCCTCCTGGGAGCCACTTGCTGAGTGGTAAGCTGGAGAGGAATACAATATGTTTTATCACCAACTGCACACCCTTTTCTCTGGTTCATTCAAAGACAGAATGCATTGAAGCCACACTCTGCAACGCCTACGATAAATTCAGTTTAAACAGTTTCGATGTCAATGCCAGGATAAAGTATGATATTTGCAAGTCTTTTCAAAGGTGTCATCATCACTGCTGATTGCTGTGTGTTTGCCAAATAATCCCTCATCCCGCAGACAGAGAGAGGTCAGAAGGACAAAAGACCAGGAGGAAGTCCCAAACAACTGCTGCTGCCCACTTGTATGTATTAATCTTTCAGATCCTACCTGTGTACAACATGAAATAAACACAATACTGCAATGCTGCACAACATAAAGACTTAAATGTATGTGAGGGAAGAATTATTAGTAGGATTATACATTTGATCAATGTGTGTTTGAGTTGTCTTAACACTCGATTTTAATCCAATTCTGCTGGTTAATTTGCGGCATTATCACTCTGAGAATATTCTGGCCTTTCCAGCTCGTGTGCATCTCTGAGTGATGCCGCAGTGTGTTGGTGTCACAACAGACTGGAGCGATGCGATATGTGATAGCTCAGAGCCTCTGTTTCAGTGCATTGCAAAGACAGTGAGTGGGCTAAGACTGAAAATAGAAAGGCGTTTATAGGGGGAGGTCAGATTGCTGATAACAGCACCACTCTACAGTATATGAAGCCTTTCATCATGACATTTACTACTTAAGTTATCTCTCAAATATCTCAACAACACTAGCTTCTTGGGTTGGTCGTGTAGTTGTGAACACATTGAGTTGTGTTTATGAAAAGCTGGCTTGGGAATGTGGAGCAGTTTGATGTCAGGCAAAGTGACATTTAAAAAACATAATGTGTCACTGATGATAGACTTTTTATTATTAATACATTTGTGAATTGACAGACATTTGTGTCGGGTTTCTTAAGCCATGCTAGCGGCTAGCTGGCTCTAGGGATTGCAATGTTGGTGTTGGTCCACCACTTTGGCAACCTGAACCGCAGGATGGTTTGAACCACCGGAGAAGCCGGCATTGGAAACTGGTTGGAAAAGGGCAGGCACTTTCAAAAAATACTTGGCAGGTGATTGGTTGAAATATCTGTCAACCAATCTCGCCAGTCGTACTTGGTAGAAGGGCGAAAACATCTTTTCCATTGAGAAAAGCCTTCAGTGCCGTTCTTTGCTCTTCTTTCAATGAAGAAATACTCTCCAGTTCTGATATAACTGATGCTATTGCAGCTACGCTAACCTCTTCAGGAGTCGCCATTGACACATACGACACTATGGTCTCACATACACCTAAGCCACGCCCGTAGCTGCCAGTAGCTCCTCAGAGGACGCTGATTGGTCCGTGATCTGGCTTGGCAGAAAATCCGCTATTCTCGCGCGATCTTGTGACATCGCAAAAATCCAGTTGCCGTTCAAGGTGACCACTTTTGTCCAGACTGAAATATCTCAACAACTATTAAATTCACCCTCTGGGAACCATGACAACTGCTATGCCTGAACACTTCAAGCGAAAGCATCCCATAGCGCTTCATCAAGACGGCAGCGGCAGCAGGACAGCAACGTAGTCCTCTTTACTTGTTGTCTGGGGTTGCACAATTTTGAAAAAATATCTAATAGCGATTATTTTGACTGATATTGCAATCTCAATATGATTTGCGAATGCTAATGTTTGCATCATTATTCTAATTTTCATTGAAAAACATTCAAATGATAATGGTGTGATTTTTTCCAGGATCTGTACCAAACAAAGATGTTTTCTGTAGAATATGATGTGTAGGACAGGACATCTCTGCAGCACCAAATATTGAATTTAAAATGCTATTTCGACACACATTTTGCCTTTAACAAATATTGCGATTTACTCCTCATCCTGCGATTTTAAAATTCAAGTAAACCATATTGCTATTTTGAGAAAACTTTGATTAATTGTGCAGTCCTTTTTTTGTCCCCATCAAAGCATGATATATTATGACATTAACATACGGAACATGTTTCTGTTGGTACAGTCATTTAAAATAGATTTTCTAAATATTTCTTCATCCATTCTTCTCCATGTTAAAAATAATATCAGCACCGCTGCTGTTATGGTAACGTTACACCAAGTCAAGTACTTACTGTATGTAAAAATATTGATTCTCCAGTTCAGTGAAAGGGTTAGAATGACATACAGTGATTAAATTAATCTACATGTCAGAGCAATCTTTTTGAATTTGAGGTACAGTATTTTTCTGATCAGGCATCTGACAAATAGGGTCTATTATCTTGTAATGACTGAACAAAATATTGAAACATTAATCAGACAAGTTTTAATATTTATTTGGGGTAAATCAATTGTTATATTAAATCGGATAATAAAAAAGAATAATGGCTAATTCATTCAATCTAATTTTTTTCCACTAAAAGAATAAATAATTGTTAGTTTAATTGATTCAAAAATCGTTAGGTGCAGCCCTACCTTAGTGATACTTTTATTCTACATTTTTCTAAATTTATTTCATATTTTGGAACATATAACTAAAAATGTTTAAACTGTTGCCATTAATATGCTCTTAAAGACCGAAATATTGAACTAAATTCTGTATGTGAGATTGAAATTACTGTATCATTATGAAACAGACAAAAATGTATGCTGTGAGATTTTTGCAGTCACACCTGAATGTCTCGAGGCCTTTAGCTGAATGAGCCATGGAAGCTGTGAGCCTCACCACTGAAAAGAATAGCAATTCAATTAGTACAAAACAGCTCTGGTTGTCAGGCAACACCAAGGACACGCCATTCTTTTGCACTGTGGCATTCAGCTGCTTCGTAAACACTAATGACATTAAAGTGAAAATCACAGCCAAGGATGATTACAAACCTTTTGAAAAGCTTGGATGAATTGCGATCCTCGCCCACGTCCTCTTTTGTTTGATTCAGTCAACTGACGCGGTAAACTGTGACTTTTGGTTTGACAGCATCACCTCGATGACAACACTAGGAACTTAATCGTGAGGCGTTCAAGCTGTGAAGACAGAAAATAATCTGTATTCACACATACATTTGTAAAAAAGGTACAGTTCACAGACACCCTCCTATTTCACTGAGAAGAACATTGAGGAGATATTGTTACGCTAAAGGAGAACGGGTTCTTGGCAAGGTCAAAAAACAAGACTTTTGATTAAAGTTAAAATTAAAAACTAGAGGTGACATTTTACAGAAAGTTCCAGCACACCTCAGTGTTGGTCATTTTATTTCCAACCCAGAGCAGAAACCGAATTTTGTTGGTCTATGTGAGACACAATTCGGACCTATTTTGCATTCAGGTGAAATATGCACGAAATATGCACCTTCTTTTGCAAGGCACGATTGCAATCGAAAAGCATTTTTAAAAGGGCATGTGGTTCAATCCCTCCATTTATTCTCTGTGCCCACTTAAACAGGGTCACAGGGGGGGTTAGAGCCAGTCCCAGCATGCTCTGGGTGAGAGGAAGGGTTCACCTCAGGCAAGGTTGCCAGTCCATCAGCCTATCACGTTTCAGGACATTTCTCTAGTAAGCCATACATCTCCCTTTTAATGTGGTATGTACCTGAAGTTACGGTTTAATCAAATCCTGACTATCTAGCATTGGAACACATCCGATATACAGTATACATATGCCGTGTACAAAGTATTTCTTATGTACATTCATACTTCCTGATATGTATATGTTCATAATATGACTTGTACAAATTATTTCCTTTTATAATTGTCATAAAACTTATTATTTCTAATGGAGTTTCCCAGCAAAAAGCATTTCACATGATTGTACTTGTGTAACCAGCGTGACAATAAACATCTTGAATCTTGAATCTTGAATATGAAATATTGACTTTTCTGTACTTAGAGTTGCTTAGTAGTTCTTTCTCCTGCTGCTTGTTCTGTCTACACTGATGCCAAGAGGTGAGTTGTCATTCTTTGGCCACAAAAGTGTAACCACAAACAGCTTGCTTTATTTGTGATCTCATAAAGAAGCTCGGTCTTTTAATAAAGCAACAAAGAACATGTAATGTTTAAATTTGCATAAATAAAACGTTTGCCAAATTCTGAGAAATAAAGAAGGAAAATGATGGTACTGTAAACCAGTGAACAATCAAAATGGTGTATTTTGTGCTTTAAGCCCATTAACCAGAAGGGGTGTCACGATTCTCCAAGACCAGGATTTGATTTGACTTCAAGGTCACGTTTCAATTAAATTTAAACCGTTTTTTTTTTTTTCAGCACTGATGGCTATGCCGTTTTTAGACTATTGAGTCTTGATTCGTAAGGATCAAGAGATCATTGGTTTTATGCCCTGACAACTGTCATTTACATTTTAAAATGTTTCTTTAAAAAGTTCAGCTACATCATGGTATCAAGTTAGATATAACATCCATATTTTTGTTATGTACCACAAAAAGGCCATTTGGTCAAATTTAAAGGAACAGCGTGGAACATTTTGAGGGACCTATTGGCAGAAATGTAATAAGTATGTTTTCTTTAGTGTATAATCACCTGAAAATAATTATCGTTGTGTTTTTGTTACCTTAGAATGAGCCGTTTATATCTACAGTAAATAGGGAGAGGGTCCTCTTCACAGAGCCGGCCGCCGTGTTTCTACAGTAGCCCAGAACAGACAAACCACTGTGTTAACTTTTGCTGCTTGGGATGGATACAAATACTTGTGTACCACACATATAGCCTGTACTGTATCCCAAAATCGTATCTCAACAAGAAAGTGCAAACACTACTAGTCTATAGCTTAAACACTAAGTTTAATAGTGTTATCAATTGCTGGTTTTTATAATAGCTGGTTTTAGGAGGTGCTGCAGCCCCCTCAGCACCCCTACTGCCCGCATCCATGCTATGTGCATAAACAATAATAACCTACAGGGTTTTTCCTGGCTCAGAATGAGGCGGAGGTGGTACCATCATCTTGGGGTCATGGTCCCCCGGTATAAAATTTTGTCAATTTTAAAGATAAATTCATCAATCTGGTGCACTTTGAAAGCAAAATTAAGAGACTAGATCTTGTGCTCCTGTAAATAATGTTGTGCTCTAGCGGTGGTGGACTGAGCTACTCAAGTACTGAACTCAAATACAATTTTAAGGTACTTGTACTTTACTTGAGCATTTCTATTTTATGTAAATTTATAGCCCACTTCTACACCACTACATCTCAAAGGGAAATGTTGTACTTTTTACTTCAATTATTTATTTAGGAAAAAACCCTGACCTATATATTAAACAATGTCTACATTTTTTCAATACAATATTCCTTCATTTAAAAAAAAATGAAATAAATATAAATTAAAAAAAAACATTTTAAACTTTATTTTTGTATGCTCCACGACTTACTTGATTCTTTTATACTCAATTTTGTGGACTGTTCTACAAAACTTTCATTCTCTGTAGCACCAGTGTTATGTGCAAAAAAGTAAACCCTAACCCTATAGGGCAGAAACATCACCCTGCCTCCAGCGAAATTGCCCTGCAGGGTTATTCTGCCCATGTCAGCACTAGGTCGAGTTTTTTGCAGCTGCTATGAAGCTACTCTACCATATGGTAAGAAGAATTCCAACATCATTCAAACCCTTTTTCATCAATGATTTTAAAACACACAAAAGAAAACAAGACCTTTGTCTCCACTGCACCAGTGAAATAACCAGATAAACCTAATTGCCAACACCTGCTATAGTTGTTGTGTTTTTCATTTCAATCCCAAATACTGTAGACTACTCTAACAAGGGTAAACAAAAGCAAAATAGCCAGTGTGGTTTAACTTGGCCAGCCACTTTACGATTTCATTAAATCAGCAGGGTTGCTACACTCCTTTGATCAGCCATGCCATCCCTTCAGTAGATCAGCCCGTTCTCTTTTATTAGCTCAGCCACTCGTGGATAAACACGGAGCAATGCATACCGTAGGTGGTCGTGCTATCACAAAAACCAATAACACAACAAGGTGTAATGAGTAATGATGCATTCTCAACTTTTCACTTGTCCTTTTCACTCCATTTTTCTCCTGACAACAGCATGAACACGAGTCAAGACGAAACAGACTCCCACACACACATATGCCGTCTGATTCTTCAGGCACTTGGGTGTACTAGTAACATTTACAAAAACATCAACAGACACAAGAAAAAGTCTTATTCCACTCTTTTCCACTTTTCAGGTGAAAGTTCAGGTCACATTTTTACAAAGACACACTCGGCTTCCTGCCCTCCTTTTATACAGTGGATCAAAGACGTCATGAAGGGGCTTCAAACTGAGAAATTGAGATTCACTTTAAATGGATCACTTCAAAAATATAATACAATCTGGTTTCCCTTCATTGACTATGTGGAGCATCTATCCTTTCCAGCATCTTTGTTGCTAATGTAATTTCTACGTAGACATTCTAATCTTTTGTTTTTGAGTTCTAAAAGCATGTATACTTTTATCCCTTTTATTATATTGTTGTTGGATTATTTAGATTTTATTTATTTCTGTTAGGGCTGGGACAATACGCCTATCGCCAGATGCGATACTATCACGATACTTGGGTGCCGATTCAATGTGATTTTACGTTTTTTTTAAGTATTGCAATATGATATTATGATTTATTGTGATTTTTGTTAACTTTTTTTAAGACTAGACCAAGAGAAAAAGCTGACTTAGACTTCTAGGGACTTTTAGTAAATTATTGTTTAAGTAAAAATGTTTGATTTTCAGCATGTATGTAGTCAGAGATGTCCTGAAGTCAAATATATCAGTCATTGTCAGGCATTATTTATTACAATTTTTCCAAAACATTTCCCTCACAAATTAGCAGTATTTTCTTTTTAATTTATAAGGGACATGTACTGTTTGATACTTCTGGTGAATATAATCCAATTAATCTTATTTACATATATGTATTTTGTATATAGAGTTCCCTTTGTTAACACCTGAAAACCGGACGTAGTCACACGTGTATACTTCCACTAACTTCGCAAAGTGCATCGCTAGCTCTCCTGTCAGCTCTGTTCTCTTTATACATCCATGGTCAGCTCCATCGGGGCCGTTTGAATGCATTTAACATAAATGTCAGTATATGGGGCTCAGTATCTTGCCAAAGGACACTTCAACATGCCAACTGTAGGAGCCGGGATTCAAACCGCTGATCTTCCAATTAGTGGCCGACCCGCTCTACCTCCTGAGACACAGCTGCTCCCTTTTATCACATTATATTGTTGTTGTTGGTTTCATTTTCATATTATTAATATTTCTGCCTTGATCCCTGTAGTTTTGCAGTACCCACATATTTATGACAGGCTTGTTCTGTCATTAAAATATATACTATCAACTTTAGGTTATCCTCAATATGTGTGAATATGCGGCAACTGTCTAATTGTATATTTTTCTGTCATTGATATTGTTTGTACCGTTGACACTGCTTTGTTGAAATGGAGAAATTAATAAATAAGGTGTTCAATAAGAAACGTATGGTGACTCTGTTGATTTATTACAGTGTCTTATTGTATACTTTTAAACCATCTTATTATCTTTTGCTTTTCAATACATTTTTGGTGCCACTTAAAAAACTAAAATAGTGAAGAGTAATGTACAATACAAAGTTTTCTTATTACTACATAGTATTAAGCTGTTGGACTAATGTAGTCACAGTAGTCTCTAATTGCTTCAGAGACAATCACAACAATATGCAACAAGAGGCAGCTCAATAGATTTTATCCTTTAATGGGCAAAAATACCTTTTTATATACAGCTGCAATTGAATGGAATAAACTTCCACTATCCTTTTATGTTATTTCTAGGGCTGTCAAATTTAACGTGATAATAACGCATTAATGCAAATTTGTTTTAACGCCACTAATTTCTTTAACGCATTAACACAATCGATATATTATGTGTATTTTATCTGTCTGTCCATATTTCAGCTTTGTTGTTTTGTCTATGTACCATATGGCATAAATCGGTCAAACCTGTCTTTGTGTGTGTTTGTGAGTGCAGGTATGTACTGTATATACTGTAACAAACAATATAATAATGGCATCTACAAAAGAAAAACTATCCCCTTGACAGCTGTTTGCCACACTTTCCATTTCCATTATTTTCCTGCAGTGGCATTTAAAAATGCTGATTGTAGCGGTGAAGCCTGCTAATGAGGACAGCTCATGTTTACTGATTTCACAACACATTTGCTTGACCAACAACACCACCAGCTCTGCTGAAGGCTCCAGGTATTCAGCTTTAGCATCACCTTCTGAGCAGGCTGAGATTGACACCGATATACGTACAGCTCATGTGAGGTAAATTAAATATATCCACAATTAGTGTTGCTGAATGCATGAGAGATCAAACTGTTGTTTAGTTTGATGGTGTGATCACTTTACAAGAAACGTTCCAGATGAGGATAATGAAGGAACAGGTGCGTGCGTGCGTGTGGACAAAGATGTTCTGTTAGAGTTGTACAAAGTAAAGCACTCATGTGAGGCGAGAGTGACATAACAACAGGTTGTTGGTGAACGTGTTGCTTTAATTAACACCGTGCTTTAATTAAAGCCTGTTGTGTGACCTAAGCTCTTAAATCCAACAGAAATCCAACATGATCACAGCGACATCACACTATGTAAAGTTAAACCTTGCAGTTACATTAAGGAACACTGTAATTATGTGTTATTGTTAGATGGAGGGTTAGGTCACCTCACAAAAAAACCTAAGTAGCAATGGAAGAAGAGATACTACTTTAATTTCTCATCATAAGCATTAATTGGTTATAATATTGCTTTCTCTTTACAGTAATGACTTTAATCATCACATTATAATTATAAACATTTACTGTAAGCAGCTGTCTAACCTCAAGCTGACTGTCAGGGGCAGATAGGAAGAAACAGCATGGGAGGTTTTTTTATTATTTTCATGTTGGTACTCTCAACACTCATTTGAAAAGATAAACAATGACTACTATCAAAAATTATACAACGCAAAATATATTCACAATTTCTGCTCTTTTTTTCAGTTTCCTTGAGGTATGAGTATTCAGCAGGGTCTGAAATTAGAAAATTGTTGGCAGTGGTGGATAAAAATCCTCAGGCCATCCGCCACTTTGGCCTGACGCACAATGACGTATATGCACGCTGTATCATGTTTCAGTTGTTTGGGTCCCGGAGCCTGATGATGTGGGAAAATGCTACACTGTTAACAACAAATATGTGTTGAAATCAACAGGAGGAGAGTTAGTAACGTTACCTGTTGGCAACCGGTGGGCAGCACAGTCCTGCTTGGTTAAATAATGGAGCAACTAACGTTAACGGAGGTGCCATTGGGTTACATTATGAGGCATTCAAGCTCTGCTCAGTAAAAAATACTATTGGGTGAAGGTAAATTCTAACTTTATCATGAAGTGTTCAAATGTAATCTTGTAAAATTTAGTTTTTGACAACAAACTGAAATAAATCCTGTTGTTTAAAGGAGATGTTTTCATAGCAATATAAAATAGATAATAGAGAAGGAAAAAAACGTCCTAATACTAGTTGTAAGCAGCTTATAATACATCATTAAATCTACTGATGCAAAGATTTTTTTTAATCAAAGTAAATATTTAAATAATCATAATCATTTGAATTGTGTGTTTTTATGCAAATAACCACCATAGATGATAATAGCAAACTAAAGTACAGTACTGTGTACAGTACCCTCCTTCCCCCAGAAGCTATGGTGTAATTCGAACTATGGAATTTACCATGCATATTTTCTTTTTTTAAATCACTTAAGATCTAAAATGTTATTCCTTCATTTAGCGCATACATTTCAAAAGTGGCAGATACAATTTCTGAGTGGCAGACAAAAAAAAATACTTGCCTGCCACAGTGGCAGGCAGTAAAAAAGAAAGGATAATTTCAGACCCTGGTATTCCAGCTGGATTATTCAACTATTTGATTATTCCTTCATTGTGTAGGTATTTGGTTTTTAATTTTGGGATTCTCATATTCATTTTCTTTTTTTTATCCTCTAGGATTACAAACATGCATAAAATACAGTAAGCCTTTTGGAAAATATTTCTTATTCAATAACAAATAACACTGCAAACAACAATACTGTAGAATAACAGAATCCTTAAAAACACACGTTACTTTTTTGGGACAATTTTTGGACATTTTTCGGACTTTTGTTCTGCCTTTATTTCACCTCTTTTCTGACACTTTTCTGACTTTTTTTGTAATGAGTATAAGTTTTTCTTAGGATGGCTTTGGAAAGATCGTTTAATAATTTACTATATATAAATGTAGTCATTTTTAAAAATCTGATCCAGGCTGCATCATGCGTTGTGAGAATGTTAATTGTAACATATATTACCCAGAATGCTGACTGTGACAGCACCACTGTGGCCTAAAAAATTAGGCCATTTTTCACTTCCATTTCCCAGGAAAAAAAAAAACAGTTATTACTTACTGCTTTACAAAAATAATGTGTGATCCCCCAACTGTGACTCTGAGAAACAAATCTGAAACCACATTTTTAAACACAGGGATTGATCCTGCCAGCAGGGCTCATCACGATCTGGCCTGCTGAACAGATTTCAAGGTTATACTAAGCCATGGCGGAAGTTCAGTCAAGGCTTTTCATCTTTAATTAAAGGTGACTTGATGTAATAGTCAGAACTGTGAGTGGGAGGTGGGGGGAAGGTAGTTGCATGTTTGAACCTGACACAAACCCCCCCATTGAGCAAGGTTTTTTTCTGGCTCCCCGTGGCACTACATTACCCAGAAGTCACCAGACCACAACAGCAAGGGGGCTTGTGTAGGTTGCTAATTTAAACAGCGTCCTCACCCCACAGTAAAGGTGTCAAATCACCGGGGTAAACCATGTGGTTTGTCAACAAGAGCAACAGGTAGAGAGTAAGTTCATCTTTAGAAATGCCTGTATTTGCTGCTTCTACTGATTGTATTTCTGCTTTTGCCTTTAAAAATAGAGTCGGGATGAACACACTGATCTCTGCAAGAATATTTTTGTCTTGTGATTGACAGCCTCTAAGCCCTTACTGCCAGTGGTTACCATGATATGTCACCATGTACGCAAGCAGCTCATAGCAGAAAAAAACGTGTGCCGTTAAAGCCTACGTCCAACACAGAGCTTTACTCACTCGGGAGCAATAGAGGATGGTGACGGCGGTGGTAGTCAACGTGAATGATGAGATGAAAAACACTCAGGTGTAGTGATGGAAAGGCAGAAGGGAGGGAAATCCATGCACAGGCTCATGTCCTTGCGTTTCGAATGTGCGGTGGGATTCATTAACCCGGTCTAATAAGAACTAATAAAGTCGCTTCGCCATTGTTTGGTATTGATTTCTTCTTTTGCCCCTCTTGATGACTGTAACGCCAGCCCTTAGAGAGGTGGGTGGATCCATATGTTGGTTCATATGTCTGTCACAGCCTTAGCGGCTCTCATTGTTTTTTTCATGGTGAGTTATTGAATGTGATGTGCGAAGCTTTTATTAAGGCACCGGTGTGTTTGGGGAGAACTCGTCTCCATTGACCTGTGGTAAGTTGAAGTTATTAAAACAGTTGCTCCTCGCCTTTTTCTCACCAGCCTTGTCCCTTCATTCCCATACCTCCCTCGGAGCCGCACACCTACTTGATCACTTTCTTTCTGCTTTGACAGCTCCCTCCCACCTGCTCTCATTCTTCATTATTACTTCTCTCTAAGTCTATCTCTCACCCTCTTCCTCTCCTGCTACCCGCTACCCACACTCTCCCCTGGGGTCTTCTCCAACTCTCTGTAAACCGCTTTCAACTCATTCTCCATCCACTGTCCTGTCAATTTACCTGTCTTTTGTTGCCTGAACTTGCCACCGCCTTGTAACAAGGGATTGTTTCCCAGGGTCTTGTGACAGCTAAAGTGAACACTTGTCAGCGTCTATTTCTGGCTCAGAAGTGTCGAGGCTTGCTTGTCTTTGTTCCGTTTCCCGTGGTGTCCTGCCGTCCAACTCCAAAGACTGCACCTGAATTCACAAACACGCACACCTGTATACACAAGCGTGTCCTGGAGATCGGTAGAGCTTTATAGTACTTTTAATATATTCATTGTTTTGGATCAGCATGACTGGATTGAGAAAGCAAAGATTTTCTATGCTTCAAGTGCAACTCAAAGAATTAAACTTGAGAGGCTTACTAAGTCATTTGCGGGGACGTGACTCAGGCGTATTGGACTAGCTTTGGGAAGATGATAGAGAAAACAAAAACAACTTTGGGGGGTTTTCAACTTTTCATGAAAGGTTACAGAAATAATCTGAAGGTTTCTGCTTGGGGAGGGAAAACACTGCAGTCAAACACCGGCATTTAAGGTTACAAAGCACTAAACCTAATAGATACATCAAGTAGCGGGAGAGCTATTAAATGGATCCAAATATAGTCGGGAGGCATTATGCTCCCAAAATTATAAATGCTTCCCTGTGTGTAGGCAGATATGTAAAGGAAACGGGGTGTAGTACTGTTTTACAGACAGGAAAGAAAAAGATTACACTCACCAAGTGTATTGTTCTGCTTAAGAGTGAGCTCTAGTGGCAACATGCTGAACCACAAAAGAAGAGCCATGCTGTTCAGTATATTCCCAGCTATGGACGGTAAAATGCATTATACAACCATGGCAAGAATGGCTTGCTTTTGCTCAAAAATGTAATAAATCCCCTTGTAATAAAGCATGGATCTCTTTGTGTTGAGATAATGGTGTTTTTTTTTTTTTTACCTTCCTTTCGTAAAGAAAACACATGTTGCAGATACTGGCACATTGATCAATTTGAGTGTTAAGTAAAAAGAGCACAAACAGTTCATCCCCCTGCAGCCTCAACACCCACTTATTCCATCATTATGGGAACAGGGAAATTGTAGTGCACACGAGTCAGAGCAAAAGACATCAACATTCCATTATTCCTCATGCTCTTAAATTATCTTAAATTGTTTAATTTTCTTAAATTACCTAATAATTAGGGTTTTGCCTATGACGTTGATTACTGTTGTCACGAGAACCGATACTTTGGTACCAAGTCAATGCCAAAATTCTGAAAACATGACGTTACTTGTTTTTCTACAGTACCTCAGGTACCGTAAGTACCGTCAGGGATCGAGCCTAACGTCATCCCGTCATTCCGGGGACGATAGAAAATGCGTTTGGGGAAGCAGGAAACACACAATTGATGCGTCAACGTAATAATACTACATTGCGAAAATCAAATCCTTGTGGAAATCGGCAGGTCAAGAGCTAGTTAACATTAGCGGTTAGCTCCATGCAGGACTGTGCTGCTTACCAACTGCTAACAGCTAACGTTAACTTGCTGTACTCCAGCTGATTTCAACCATGGATGTATTAAGAGAACTGGATACAGCTTTGGTTGCGGGCTCCCGTTCATTCCTATGAGAGTTGCTCAGTGGTGCATGAACCCAAAACGGCTGGACTGTCGAGCGATGAAGTACCCGGATCATCCGGCGATCTTCCGCATCCATTGGGCCCATAGAGCGGGCGCAGTAGTGTGACCTTAAACTCCTCCTCCCGGGCTTTCTTCTCCAGTAGACTCTTAGATCCACCTTTCTTAAACTAGATTTATGCCTTTAATAATTGCGGTTGCTTGTGTTGAGAAAAACTGCTACCATTTCTCACAAAAAAAAGGAAATTCACTACCTTCCTCAACACCAAAACAAAGCACTTAATTCTCTGACAACTACCATAAAAACATCCCAACTCATTCAATGACTCAAAGAGGGATTCTGGTAAAGGAAATGGTACTTTAATGGCTCTCGCAAAGTGTTCAGGAGATCACAATCTTCCACAACAAAACAATAATCAGCAGTGTGGTAGTCTGGAGATTTCTAATGAGAAGAGATAGGGAGATAAACTGTTGACTTATATTACAGTCGCAACTGAAAGCCCTTTAACTGCATTCACTTGGCGGAGATGGTGCATTCAATAACTAAGAGTGAAATAAGTTATTATGTGAATTCTGCACTGTTGCCTGTTTGTTTAAAGACAGACTCAGGAGCAATACTTGATGATGATCAACAACAATGTAATTAGAACTGCAATGTTCATTAGTTTGATGAGTTACATTTAGGTGTTTAGATGCTAGCTCTGACTTAATAGCAAACTTTTTTGTGTTTAGTAATGGAACCAGAATTACCACCAGAGCTCTGGCTCTCTGTTGCCCCTTTATGGCAATGCCATTTAAACATTTAATAGCTAAGCTTGACTATCCGGCATTAACATTAGAGATATCTACAAATGCATTTTGACTATAGTCGTAATTACATTGTGACTAGTCAGACTTTGTATACAAGATATCTTTAACGCCATTCCGACTAGTCAAAACAACAGTTAGAGATATCTATAATTCAGTTTTGACTATCCAAAAATAACAGTTACAGATATCTCAAAAGTCATTATGACTAGTCAGAATTGTTGTGCATTACATTGCTCATGCAAGGCTTCCAATTGGATATTGGCCCAACAAAGCATCTGAACAGGTTGGCAGAAGCTTTTTCTAACTTGGATAGTTCAGTAAACTACTTAGTTTGGAAAGACATTCACAGATTCAAACTTCCCGGATCAATAACTCATAAGCGAAACATTGTTAAAACAAAAAACAACAGCAATTTCTAACCGTATTAAGGTAGACAACGAGCTACAACCTCATTTTAATCAGAACGAGCCTTTAGTCCTCTGAGCCGTACACATAACATTGGTTTCTATGTGGTTCCGGCTGTTAGACGAGTGCTCAGGGACCGTTGTAGATCAGATAATTAGAAAATGCCATGAAATAAAAAGAGCTCATCATCAAGGAATTTGTGGCGAACGAGAGCTTTGTTTGCTAGAGAGTTATGGTAGAAACTTACCGTGTATTGTAGATTAATTTCTCCAGACACACTTTATAAACCCATACGGCTGCAGTGCAGTGCCATAATGTGTTTGAATAGCTTCCACCTCCCACTTGCCGTTTCTGCTGACGTAATTACAGATATCTGCAACGTCATTTTGCCTTGTCAAAACTCTAATTCTAGATATCTGTAATTACATTTTGACTATCCTTAACTCCAGTTAGAGATATCTACAACATCATTTTGACTAGTTATAAATCCAGTTCAAGATATCTACAATGTCATTTTGACCAGTCAAAAATTAATTTTAGATCTAAAAAGGACAATGTAGATTTGTACATCTGAAACTGGAATTACAAGTAGTTATAATTCAGTTGCAGATATCCGTAATTCACATTGCGGACATCTGCAACTGAATTGTAGATATCTGTAATGAGAAACCCCATGCACATGAATGGCAACAGTAGTTTGAATCTTACTCATCAAAATGTATTTACGGATATCTAAAATTAGAGTTTTGCCAAATCAAAATAGAATTAGGGATATCTTGAATTCGAGTTCTGACTAGGTAAAATGACGTTGCAGATATCTCTAATGAATATCCTTGTCTAGCTATTAAATGTTAAAACGGCTTGCAATACCCCTTTGGCTGAGAATATGGAGCCTTCCTTCAGGTAACTCTGATTGAAAGCAATAGATCTCCTGCCGATACGACGCTGCACGCATCCTGATTGAACCTTCAGACGATGGTCCTTCACCACATACAAATCACTGTGGAAGCTCGGGCTCTCTCGCTCCCCACATCTCTCTCAACACTGCCTCTGCAAAAAACCCTGTTTATTATTCATGTTTATCATCACACCATGTCTACTGTTTGCTACCAGTTTCATGGATGGACTGGCAGCAATTTAGAGTTGCTACATGAAACCCAGCTTTACCGTCAACACTGAAACGGATCCCACTTAGTTCAACACAGCCAACCACATTGATGTGTGCTCGCAGAAAGGGGGCTTGCGCACACACACACTTATTCCATCTGCCACTGCAAACCACCCACACACACCGAAACATTCACACACATCAGTTATGGGAAATGCCTTTCAGATCACCAGTTCATGTGTTTTCTCGACACCATGGGCTCTGGCTTCTCAGACGCAGCGATCATTCAGCGCAGTGGAGGGAAGAGAAATGAGAGTAATACTGCAGCAAATCTACTGAGATGGTGGATAATTACCTCACAATGACTTCCTTGCTTATTAAAAACCTATTGAGGGTTTAATTCCCCTTTCTGGGTGCTGATATTATACCTGAAGAGATGAAACACACAGGCAGGTGTGCACCATTATCCTGTAGATTTCCATCTTGACTGAATGTTTCTGAACATCCTCTGAGCATCTGTTTTACGGTTATAGTCAGCCATTTGTCGGCTCAACAAACTTTTATATTTACTTCATTTTCCACAGACTCCTGTGATTTAAAATATCCTAATTCTGAGACAAGGCTCTAACTTTTTAACAATGAGATGCAACAGCATGAGAAAGTCAAGGTCCAGTTCAGAAACATAATTGAAAGTAGCCCCGATGCAGAACAGGAGACATATTTCATTTTGACGTTGATTACAACAAGATTAAGTCCACACACAATGACGAACAGCATATGACAAATGCATGAGATCATTAGATCTGATATTTCCAAATATAGACAAAGAAACAGCAACAACGACTTTGACTAATGAAGGTTTTGATAAATGTTCTTATCATCCGTCTTAAGTCAAACCTTTTCAAGGAGAATCGTGATTACACTGAAAGCTATTCTCATCCTTTCCCAACTTTGGGGTCAGGAGTTTAACCCTATTACACCCACAATAGACACGTTTTTGTCTGTTTTAGGAGGGCAGGGGGTCTTTAGGGAGAGATAGCAGGTCAACAGTAGATGTCACATAGAAGTGGTGTACGTCATCTGAAAGATGAGAACCTGAAGATTAATTGGAGATGCAGCTCAGCACTGTGTGTCAAGTTGCTCTAGTCATAAATCAGAAATAAACATGAATTAATTAAGACCCTGAGAAACACCATTGAAAAAGCCATGCTGTGATTTGATATCAAACTCTTTTGACTGTTGGATGTTTCTGCAAGAATTAAATTTGTTTGCCAATTAGATGGCAAGCACTTCTGTTCTTGAAACTGCTTAGAAACCCCCTTATTGTCAATCTACCCAGGAAAATCCATCCTCTGAATGCCCTAGGTCTCTAGTTTGTGGCTGTAAAGTTTCATGAGGTTGTGATTATCCTAGAAGTCACAGCAGGTCATTTTATACAGTGAGGCAAAGTTTTAAAAATTGTTTCATTACAATGAAAAGGCTACTATGGGGACTAACTTCATCCCACATGAATACAGTTGGATCCACAAGAGTCTCAGCTTTACAGTGATACCCAGTTCATGTAATTCCAAGACTGTTTATTTTATCACCATTTATACTGCATGCAAAAAACGTCATGGTTTTTGCCCCAAACTGCATGTGATTATTATAAAGTGGGAACGTCTGTAAAGGGGAGACTCGGGGCTACCCATAGAACCCATTTTCATTCACATATCTTGAGGTCAGAGGTCAAGCTAGCGTGACATGGTTGGTACCAATGGATTCCTTAGGTTTTCTAGTTTCATATGATATATTCATATGGTATCTTCACTCTGGCTCTAAAGATGAACCTGCTACAACCTCTGAAAGACAGTTAAGTCGGTCGGGATCACCCTCGATCTCAGAGGGAACTCATAGTTCCCTTTGCCGGCACTTACTTGTGTGAAGCTAGATTTAGTGCTCTTGTTGGTAAGAAATCAGTACTGGTTAAAGCTGTACATGAGACAGATGAAATGAAATTGACACTCTTGACAAACCCCATATCATATGAAGGTAGATAACCTGGGGCATCCATTGGTGCCAAGCATGTCATGCTAGCTTGTCGGGAAGGAAGCTAAATAATGCTCCAAAGGTAGGCTACAGTGTCCCTTTACCTCTGACCTCAAGATGTGAATGAAAATGGTTTCTATGGATACCCACGAGTCCCTTTACATGTATGCCCACTTTATGATAATCACATGCAGTTTTGGGCAAAAGCATGCAGTTTTTTGCATGCAGTATAAATGTGTTATTTTTGCCTATTCTAAAATGGTGTATTTGAATATTTCTGCATACTGGGGTCCCTAAATAGTCTTGGAATTGCATAAATTGGGTGTGACTGGAAAGCTGAGACTCTTGTGGATCCAATGAGCTGAGTTGTTTTCATGAGATGATGTTAATCCCCATAGTGGCCATTTCTTTGTATTGAGACCATTTTTTTTAAACGTGACCTCACTTTATAAAATGATCTGTGGTGACCTCTAGGATAATCATAACCTCATGAAACTTTACAACCACAACTACAGACATAGGGCATCAGAGAATGGATGGCTTTTCTAGGTAGATTGACATTAAGGGAGTTTTCTGAGCAGTTTCCAGAGCAGATGTGCTCGCCATCCAATCGCCGAAAAATGCAATTCTTGCAGAAATCTCCAAATATTAAAAGTTTTTGAAACCAAATCACAGCATGGCTTTTTCTATGGTGTTCCTCAAGGTCTTGATGTCTTAATGTGGTATCTTGGAGGGATTATTGGTAATTCTTATTTTTCTTGATTATTTTTTATCAATTCTCAAGTGGTAAAAAAGGGTTAAATTTAGCACCAAATCTGTGTAACAAATGGTATCAACCCAAAAATTGCTGCAACTAATGAGACATAATAGAGCATGAAAATGACCATCATATACACTACTTCTATGTGATACTACACTTCTATCCTCTATGTTCTAAACCGTCATACACTCTAAACTTTCAACAATGGAATGGGCGTCTAACCACAACACAATGTTTATTACAGATTTATAACTAGAAAAAATACCTTCAGGTTCCCAGCTTTCAGATAATGTACACCACTTCTATGTGGCATATATTGACCAGCTATCTTCCCCTAAAGACCCCCTGTTGTCCGTCAGATTTAACTCATTTTGTTTTCGATAAAAGACTAAATAAATCTACAGGTCTTTATTGGAAAGGGGATTAACAGTATTATACTGAGTGAAATACAGTTAGTAACTGTAGAAATAACAGAAATGTCCAGCAGTGAAGGTTGCGCCGTGGTGAAAATGGTGTCAGACTGCACAAAATATGCTGCTTACACAGCTGGAAACTGTGACATTTAAAATCAGATTTGGTGGAGAGCAATTGTTCCATATTTACTGAAGTGGACAGAGATAGCATTGCGATTTTAAACTATCGAATTCACATGAATGCTTGTGGGCTCACTGGGGACCAACCCCTGCCAGGATTCATCGAAACAAAACATATTCCAGTTCGACTGTCCTCCGCATCAACGTCATCATCGTGAGAGAAGATATGGCCGTGATAACAGTATTACACCTTCCAAAACAAAATAGGGCTGTCAAAGATATGGCTACAGCTATGGCTGTAACCCACGCTTGACCAATCGCGCCTCAGCCTGGGAGCTCAAAATAACCAGAGTAAATGAGTTGACCCTGTATGCACCATGGTTTAATAACAATGCCACCTCTCACTATTCCTACTTAACAATAGGAAGCAAAATTTCCGACTCACACTGTCTCTGTCCAGCCTACAGTCATTTCCTATTGGAAGGTTTAAGGTAAATCTATTCAGTGAAAAGCCAAATTAACAATGTTAAGCCAGGTCACTCAATGAAAGGCTGTTTTACAGTGTGAATAAATCCTGTTCTTGTCAGAGCACATCCATACTCTATCTAACCTTTTTCCTGGAACCGGGCAGCGGCATCAGACTTTTAAAACGATCCTCTGGGTGGGGAGTGATTTCATTTTCTATCACACATATTTATTTCATGATGCTGAGTTCATGCTTCACCCAGCTGATGCCGATATCTCCAGACCCACAGCTCACATTTCTACCTGCAATTACCATTCACGGCACAACCAGCCCGCCCAGAACAGAATGAGAGGCTGTAATTACTGACAAGCACCGTGTCTTACCAGACCTCCCCTGAATCTGAGGACTTATCCTCCAATCATTCCTTCATCTGTCTGTTTCTTTTCCTCTCTGTCTGGTTATCAAACAGCATTACGGCTGCATCTCTGAGGCCAGCCGCCGAATGCTCTCACTCAACGGAGGAGTGTTTGATCCGACCACTTTCCACTACTCCACTGGCAGGAAATGAGATGGTGTCATGATGAATGTGGTCGATGCCTATTTTACACTGATGAGCTCAAGGGTGACTGTTGCTTTACCGCTTCTCAGATGTTGAGTATGATGACGTCTGAAAATTGAGCTTGTAGCAAATAAAGTGGCAATGAAGGAAAGAGAAAGGGGTAGTTAATAGCACTAGAGACAATAAACATCACCGTCAAGGTTCTGCTTTTTTATTTTTTCACAATCTGGAACTGTATCATTTGCGGAGTAACACCTAAACGCACACCTAAAACTCTCCAAAAAAGGTTGTCCTTTTTTTTATAAAATCTTTGTCATT
Organism: Helicolenus hilgendorfi; assembly: GCA_916700815.1. Classification (NCBI taxonomy): domain Eukaryota; kingdom Metazoa; phylum Chordata; class Actinopteri; order Perciformes; family Sebastidae; genus Helicolenus; species Helicolenus hilgendorfi. The sequence goes on along the minus strand of CAKALG010041379.1, from coordinate 12,764 downwards.
GGAGAACTACAAGTACATTAACTTACCCTTCCTTACAAATCTTTGTTCCCAGAAAATGTGACCCCTCAGAAGTACACGTACAGTATGTATGTACTAGGTTTGGTGATATGTTCAAATTTTCCAACTGGCCACCGTCAGCCCAACCGCTGGTGATTGACAATATATTCAGCCGATACCGAGTACCGATCCGATATCGGTGTTTAATTAAAAAGCTGAATGTCTCACTGTGGGGACTGGGATCATTCTTTTATGTATGTTAAGGCAACATCAGGCTTGACTTAAATCTTGCTTTCCTAACTTGGTAAAACAAAATAAAACAAATAAATACGTAGATATACATTTTGTGAATTGTTATGTATTATCAATATAATACATTGTACACCAGCAACTTGGCAAAATTCTTCAAAATTAACAGGAATTACAATTCAGGTGTAAACCTTTTTAACGCAGCAACAAATTGGTCAAAACTTAAACAGGTATTGAAATTCCAGTATATAATAGAATTCAATTTATTGGATTTACCCCATTGTCACCGATATCCAATCGAGCTATTTGAGTCAGTATCGGCCCGATATATAATTTTCTGTTGATCGACAATCAATTCAATCAATCATTTATTTATTTATTTAAAAAGGATCCCAATTAGCTGATACCAATGGCACCAGCTAGTCTTCCTGGGGTCCAATTATAGAGAGATAATCAATTGCTTCCGCTCTAACAAGTAGTGTTGTTAGGTCTGGACAATTAATTGAATATTAATCACGATCATGATTTTGGCTTCCCACAATTAAATGAACATGATTGCCTATGATATTGATGTTTAAAATGTGTGCTAAGTGCCAGCCACCAGGTAGTGATCGAGATGTTTTGGCTTCACTTTTGGGGAGCTGTCATGTAGCTGCGCTCAGCAGCCTGAACTGAATGTTGCTGCTGCAGTCCAGAGTGGAAGAGTATAAACTATATATTACTAATTTTACCCGTCTGCTCTCTGTAATACAACAGACAGCAGACGGGCAAAACGAGTAATATATAGTAGTTGTAGTAGTGATAGTAAAAGTAATAGTAAAGTAGTAGTAGTAATAGTAAAATGAAAATGCACTGAATTCAGGTGAAGAAGAACCTTATTTCAAGTCTTATTTTGCTGCAAAGATTTGTACATTAGCAGGAACGTAGCACAACATGGAAGTGAAAGCATTGTTCTGTTTATTTGATTTAAATATTTTGTCACTAAAATCAATGAGTAATTGTGATAAATAACCGTGATGTCAATATTGATCAAAAAATTATCATTCTGGCCATAATCGTGCAGCCCTAACTGTTGTTGCCTTAACCTATCTTGACCAGCCTGATGAAGGCAACAATGTTTGGGAAAGAAAGAATGGTATGCTAAAGACAAGTAAGACATGTTCAGTTTTGATGGATTTGTAATGAAACCCGCGCTGGTCTGCACCCTGTGTGCATTCCCAAAGAAATTGTTTCTATACCTCTTTTAACCCCAAGTCTTCGTACCTCAAGGGACATATAAATCATTTTTGGAAGTCTGTGTGATGGTGGGTGAATGGATCCCACATGTACTTTGTAGGTGCACTAATCAGTGTGCTACTTTACCTGATATTAGTGACTGTACGTTTTGTTCAGGCTGAAAATTTGAAATTTGAACCTTATATTATCGGGAAACTACTTTGTACTTTTAAGGTGAGTGAAAAGATATGTAGCAAGGTAGATCTGTGGGAAAATGTACTTCTTAGTACAAAATGTACTCCACCTGTGCTTCTACTTTTGATTTCTCACACATACAGCTCCGCACCCATGAGGTGGAGTGGATTATTACTTTATCTATATGGACCCCCCTATTCAACTTAAAAGAGAGTAAGATAGTTTCACAACACTGTTGTCTATGAGAAGATTTCTAATAAAAAAAGAGCCTCGTCTGCTCAGAAGTACATGTATTTCCTCTGCAGAGACGTGGGTGCATGGCTTATAATATAAAACACACACACACACACCAGCACATTGTGATTGTAGATTAGACGGTCACACATTTGCATTGATGTGCTAAAGCACACCCACATCTACACGTTTACAGGCACAGAGATAGACGCTCACAGAGGCCGTTTGAAACCTGCCTTCAGTAAATCATTTTATGATTAGAATTCTATTTAGTGAGTCAATATCTGTGAACTTGCTCCCCATAATGAATTCATAATGGACAAACATGTGCAAACACATTAGTGCGAGCATCCTCTTTTCTTTCCCTTGCCAACGACTCGATTCCCCAACTCAATTGGGCGGTCATGGCATCAAAAATGCATTGCTAAGCACACCCTGCAGACACATCCACCATGACACTACTGCTCGACATCGTTTCCAGCAAATTGGCTGCAATCGCATCAAGAGGTACAGCAGCTTTCATTCAACCCATTATCCTTTTATCTCCTTCGTAATGATATATACTAATCCTCGCCGAACGTGGTGGCAGTCTGGACAGGTTTTCAATGACCTGACAAAGTGAAGCAGAAACTTTTTAAGCGCAGATCCTCTTAATGCCGTTGTTCACTGTGGAGGAACATCTCTGCCATGTTCTTTGACTCCAACCACTGACTCAATTAACAAGAGAAGGAAGCCACCCTTTTCCTAATGTCAACCTACAAACCTTTCCCCAGAAACCAATTACTGGCGAGTGAGTTCGCCTAATTCGTCGTGACATGTCTGGCTGGGCAAAAACACGAGAAGACCGAGACAGAGTTGTGATGAGGGATCAGAGGTTCGGGCCACGGTGAGATGAATTGTCTTTTTTTTTTTCGCTTCCCATTCTCATTTCTGTCACTGCGTGGTGACCTTAAGCTATAAGCCAACTGGGGCCGGTGCCTGACACCGGCAGCTTTAGTATTCTGCATTCAACCCACTCATCCATCACATTTTTAAGGTCAACTTCTATTTCCAGTCACTCTATCAAATGATACACAATTATACATGCACAAAGCCAGCCAGAACATGCAAGCAGGGCAGGTATAAACATCCACAGGCAAAATAAAGCGTGAAAGCCAGACATTCAACAATATTTTAAATAAAATATTTTGATAAAGAAAATACCTGATTCAGTTATATCCAATAAACTATCCACAGTATTTGTTGTAGAATTGAAAATATTACAAGATATTATACTTATAATTCCATCCTTATCTCAGGGGATTTCACACCAATTCACACCTCAGTTCATGTGATCTCAAAGACTCTCAGGACTCCCGTGTGACCTTAACGGTTCACATGTGATCTCAAGGACTCTCATGTGACATCATGGTGTTTAAATTAGTGGACAACCTCCGGTTCTGAGAAGTGAAGCAAATGCAAAAGTGCCTTAAACTTGCATTCTTTCTGATAGCCAGCAGGGGGCGACTCCTCTGGTTGCAAAAAGAAGATGATTGTACAAAGTCTATGAAAAAATGACCCTACTTCTCGCTTGATTTAGTACCTCAGTGAACATTGTAAACATGAGTTTATGGTCTCAATCACTAGTTTCAAGTCTTCTTCAATACGGCATGATGTTCATTTAGTAAATTATGGTCCCATTTAGAGTCAAATAGACCATAAAGCAGGATATGCTTTAGGGCGAGGCTACCTTGTCCGGCTTTGTCCGGTCTGGGAATTGTCTGTGTTTTTGTCTTAGAACTTTAACCCTTTCACAGTGTGTTTTCAGTTCATGAAAGTTAATTATAACCTTTTTGGTCGCCTGAAAATATCTTGCATAGCGTTCGGTTGTACTTAGCTCCACCCTCTGGTGTCACTTCTGGTTGCAAAAAAACGAGAATGCGACGGCAGCGAATTGAGGAGCTTTAATTACCATATTTTCCATTCATTCTTTATTCTAAAACATTTCTTTTATGAATTAGTTTTTCACTTCAAGCCTTAAGTTTGCACACAGCCCACATTGTCGGCTCAAATTTTTAAAAGTTCCTTTCCTCATTAATACACCTGCTGCATGGGACATTTCATTTTGTATGTATTTGACAAATGAATGGATTTATTTAGCAAATTAATGGATTATGTCTGCTTATGATATGGTAAAAGGTTTGTTTCTATCTAAAAATGACATGGTAAATACAGCCTTAGCAAACAACCCCTCCATTTTTTATTTTTGTATTTCAAATTGATTCAGAATTGTGGAAGATAAGGATCACGATTCTTACGTGAATCATCATTTTTTTTCATCAACCCCTAATTAGCACAACAAATGTTTCTGCAGCAGACATCTCAGTAAGTACAGTCAGATAACAAGTTAGTAAAAAACTAATTTAGATGCAGACATGAAAACTACTGACATCAAATCTTGAGACACTAATTGGTGTAGTTTTTGACTGTGCACTACTCTGCAAACCAGTTTCAGACTTCTCCTTGATATTTACTTGGAGGTGTCAGGGGAAACTTCATCCTACTTTGTCTCAATCTAACCCCAGAGACGCCCCCAGGATATGCAAATCAAATAAGATGCCTGGATTCTTAGATCAGTCTGTGTGTCCCTGCTGCTGGGGCTCAAAGCCAGCATGTGTAGATGCAACAAGGTTTACTACATCTCAAAGGTAGTGAAGGAGACACTAAATAAACGTCTACATGTCTGCAGAAAGGGTTTCTCAAATGTATGTAATGGATGATTTGTTGTTTTGTTCTTGCAACATTTTAGAAATACAGTATTATACTGCAATCTAGTAGGGCTGGAACGATTCACCTATCCCCGATTTCACACTATCACGACACCTGGGTGCCGATTCCGTATGTATTGCGATTCTTAAATACGATTTATTGTGATTTTTTGTAAACATTTTTAAAACTAGACCATAGGAAAGAGTTGAATCATACACTTCTAGGGACATTTTATGATGATGACTTTATGATGATCCGCTTATTTATCGGTCTACTTGTGATGTGAATGTTTCTATGGTTGTTTTCAATGTTTGTTTTTACTGCAAAGAGCTGCTAAACTGTTTTTCGTTGTTTTCGTGACAATGACAATAAAGTATTCTATTCTATTCTATTCTATTTAATTTGGAAAATATCTAAATCGATACATTAAAATGTTTGAATTTCAGCATGTACTGTATGTAGTCAGAGATGTCTTTAAGTCAAATATATCAGTCATTAGCTCCGTTCTCTTTATACATCCACGGTCAGCTCCATCGGGGCCGTTTGAATGTATTTAACGTAAATGTCAGTATATGGGTTCTCTACAGTTGTAGCGTCGGCCGATTTGACCACGGCTGGCTTGACCGCACGTTACCGCGATACGATAACTTTTCCTGTGCATGACAAAGTTAACATGCTGCTTTAGCCGTGATGTCTAGCTCTGCTTTTCCTGTCAATGTGTGAAACCCAAAGTGCTTCCATACTTTACTTTATGTGTAGTGTTTACCACTTTGGATTTAAGATGTGAGGGTGCAGGTCGTATCCACGTGGAAACTCTGCCATTTTCTCCTTTATTTTCTGCTCGCCGCGGCCGACTGCGGTATGTTTTTGTTGACGGATATGACGTCACGGTACTCAGACTACAACAATAAAAGCGGTAACTACCTTTGTATTGACTCAAATTAAGCAAATATATCGATTCTGGCATTAAAAAATGTATTTCATAATCGTAAAAAAAAACGGGATACATAGGTACAATCAATTTGTATTTTAATTATTTGTAATTTTTTTCTCCCATTCCTACAATCTAGGCTACATCTGTAACAAAGAGAGGAGGAGAAAGTGTATCAATAGACACAGCTGAGATGTTTCCTTGTTTAAAACAAAGCAGGATAGGCTTGTCTCATTAGCAACAAATCAACATGATTGGAGGCGGGTATGTCCAGATTAGTTGGAATATGCAGAAGGAAGTAGAGAGTGTGACACAGCGTTAGCATGCTCCATTAGAGAGCATTGTCATCCTGGTTATGTCCGTGTAATAAAGCAAGCTATTTAAACTGCTAGCCAAATGTGTGTGTGTGTGTGTGTGTGTGTGTGTGTGTGTGTGTGTGTGTGTGTGTGTGACATAACAGGCGGTACGCACAACTGCCATCTATCACCCACACACTGTCAGCAGGGGAGCAAAAGAGTACACACATATGCACACATATACACACACACGCACACATAGACACACACACAGCCTGTGTGCTCCAGCTTGGAACGGACTGGAGACAAACACACACACACACAGACACAGTTAGGAGTAAAAAGTTCTCATCATTTCTCAAGAAATGTTCCTCCTCACAGTCTCAGACCTGATATTTTTGTGATATATTAATACCAGCAATTGACTTCCAACTCTCAAGCCCTGAAGTTTTAATAATCAATTAAACAATTAATACAGCACTTGTCCAATAGGGTGCATTGAATTACAAAATAAAGTGGCATTTAGCTCTGACATCAGGAAACGAGGCAAAAGATACTGAGCATTATTATTTTTGTCATACTGAGCTGGCACACCCAAAGATGATACCTGTATTTATTATAAGCAGTGGTGACTGTTTACTTGCTATTCAGGCGTATCATGATCATTTCCCTACTTTTAATTGGATAGACTTTGTAACCTTCTGCTAGCACTGGCTGGTAATTTACCGGAAGGGATATCTCTTTATTTCTGAGGTTTGTGGTAAAACTTTTCAATGGTGTAATAGATGGATAAATAAATAAATATAAATAGGTGAATAAATTAATATAAATATCATGCCATGGCTACCAAAACGTCTCTTGGTATTTCCCAGAGCAGCCATTGTGGCTCTAATTAGACTCATGAGTTGATTCTTTGTGGTTGTTGTTTTCTAGGAAGCAGACAGGCATGAAAACATTGAGAAGGTAAAAGGTAAAAAAAAAAAAAAAAAAAAAAAAAGACATGCCTGTTTGGACTTTACTAATAGCTTGTTGCCAATGTAAAGCAAACAGATGAAAAAATACTGCTTATTAATATTGACAGCGTATGTCAGGAAGGGGCGATGTGGAAGTGAAACATGCTAAATTACACAAGAATAGCGGTGAAATGTCAGGCTCCTGTGCAGGTTTATCTGAAATGTTGGGATGTTAAAAGTGCTAGTTAGGTCATTGAGATGATGCGACTTATCCGTATTTGTTTGTGGGGCTTAACATTGAATACCCAAAGGTAAAAAGGTAGCACACACACAGATCTTCAGGACAAATCTCAATTTCACCAATTTATTCAGGCCATATCAAACGAACATGATGTTTCGTTCCGGTGGCCTTCATCAGAGCATGCTAATACTGATAGTCAGGCAATCAGCGGCATCTAAAGACATGAGATATAGATCATCTTATTAGGCATTTTGGGACTGCAGGAACTTTTTCATATTTCTAAGAAGTAGGTACTCTCCCAGCACAAGACGAACCGTGAGTGACGTAAGTGTACGGTACTTGGTCGAACACGTGAGCCAATGCCGCACCTGCAAACCACCATTTTTAAAAACCTGTTTGCTGTATAAACAACGGACAACACAAAACACAGACAACAGCTCGGAAATGGATTGACAGTGAAGTCCAGAAATGAACTCGTTCAGGGTAAGTTCAGTAACACAACGGCTGACAGCTGGAGATGTGTGCTGTGTGCTGTGTGCCAGCGGCGTTGGCCATCTTCCTCTAAGAATCTTTATTCTATAGCAGGTCTTCAAGCAGTAAGACATCATGCAAGAAACTGAGGTGAATCATACTTGAACTGAGAGTGCTCCCAAACTCACTTATAGGTCTCATTACCTTTCATGATCATGATATGCAGTGCATCTCTTAAGATAAAAGACAACTTATATCACAGTGACACAAAGTGGAATTTCACCTATACACATATTAGTGAAGGGTGCAATGCATGGGAGGTGTCATGGAGAAAAAAATACAAATGTCTGCTCTCGAATGAATATGCTAGTATATGTTTAGCCTCCTCTCCTCTGGTCGAGGGCAGCAAATGCCTTTGGCACGGCACATTCAGTCAACTTGAGGTTTAAAGAAGCGACGAAGAAGAATAAGCTACATATTTATGGGGTTCTCCAGAACCCCGAAGCTGAGTTTTTATGAACTGGATGACATCTGCAGTATCATTAAAGGTTTTACAGCTAAACAGTTACCCTGTAAAATAAATTATATTTAATGGATCTCACCAAGTACATTCACATATCTCATTCCAAGATCAAAGTAAAACCGTATTAAATCAAAGAGATCCATAGCGAGAGTGTGAAGGATGCATGCAAAACAAGAATGGTATGAAAATGATAGATTATGTTACATCAAGAGCATGAATTACTCATTCCAAAGTATAAATCTGTGCACAAGTTAGGCCTAGGTCTTTTTTTCTCCATGACACCTCACGCTGTAAAATAGCCATCTGCTAGGACAACCAAAGTTATTTTAATAAGGGAATTGTTTGCTGGGCTCATGGGACATGGTTTTCAAATCCACCAGCCTGAAATCGCTTTCACAGTGGTTCGCAGTGATACTGCACAATCCATTGTCTTCAGTATGCACGCATAAACAAAGCCCTCTATTGTTATGTGTCATTTTTATCTGGCTCCCATTATCGTTCATTTAGTTAGCGATGTCGGCCATTGAACATGGTTGTTTTGGGAATTTCTCTACATAAAAGATCTTTCCTGTAAAGGACGAGACATGCGTCACAAAGTGGAAATGAAGAGACAGCCATCTGTTCTACAACAAATGTTCCTTTCAATTGTGAAATATGATTTTTGATCCATTATATTTTAAGAGTAGTACCAATATTTCACTAATAAAAGAACTCTCGCAAGCGTGCCAAGCGTGTAGCATCTAGAGCCAGTTATTGTAAGAGTGGTGTAGGTCATTTGGAGAAAAGCAGTGCCAGTGTGTAGAGTGTGTGTGTGTACGTGGGAAGTGAGTGGTGAAGCAAGAGAGAGAGAGCGGCGGCAAATGTGTGAGCTAGTGCAGCAGAAGACAGAGTCAGTTTAGCTCTGAGAATATCAAGTGAAGACACAGAGGAAGTTGCAGCTCCTCAAGACCAACAGAGGTTTCCTGTGTCTTGTTTTCTGGTGTCTGAGTGGAGTGACCGGGGTTAACTCTGGAGCGAGTAACGTTATCGACTCTGGCCCAAGCAGAAAAACTTAACACAGTGGTTTGTCTGTTCTAGGCTACTGTAGAAATATGGTGTATAAGAGAACGTATATTGCTAAGAAGTGAAAGTCAATTGTTCGTTCCACTGCAACGTAAGCACTACACCTACGCCATTTTGGACTGAAAGAGAGTACCGGACGCTGTTAAAACGTCTGCCTACAAAGTACTACAAAAGTAAAGCTAAATTATTTCTATTCTATTGTCAGATATTTAATGTCTCTACCAAAATGTCCTGTGTTGAACAATAAAAATATTATAAATATGCATACTATTATAACTAGTTACTTACTTACTTATTTATTTATTAAACTTTTAAACTTATAAAACACAGATTTTGAGAGCAATCTCAAACTTTTTCATATCAAGGACCTTCAAAAAATTTATGTACAATAGACCACTGACCATGGATGTATAAGAGCCTACAACTACATTAAATTACGTTTATGTCATGCTACTAGCACTACTAGCTACTGACTGATAGCGTTAATACATCCATCACGGTACAGGTTTATAGCATACAGCCCATAGGTGTATTATAAGATAATAAAAGTGATGAATTACAGCCAATATATCCATTATTACAGCCGCATACAGCTAGCAGGAAGCTAGCAGAACCAATATGTCATATGAGCGTGCAGGGCGGTGCAGTCCCGTGGGTCTGATGCATGTTTATTATGCTGGGGGAAATAACTCTGGATTCGACTAATAGTTAATTTTACTACTTTTAGGACATCATGATTTAAATGAGGGCTAAAAGTTATCCTCTGATTTCTGACGTCTCTTTATACATCCATGGCAATGGACTCATTGGCGTTTTTGGTCCTAAATGGTAACCATCTAGCAGCCATTGTCAAAAAAGCACCAGAGTTTTGCCTCTTTTTCCACTTCCTATGTAGATATAAGCGGCTCATTCTAAGGTAACAGAAATACAATGATTCTTATTTTCAGGTGGTTATACAATAAAGAAAACATACTTATTAATATTCAATTCAATTTCTGCCAGTAGATCCTCCTAATTGTTACACACTGGTCCTTTAAAAGGAAATGTGAGAAAGTGCCTTATTGCACCGGAAGGTGAAAGGAGTGCTGTACGGTGCCCTCGCTCAGGATGCAACTGGGCACTCTGACACCTGTCAGAGTTGGCTGTCTGACTTTTAGCCTTGCCGCAGCAACAGTCCCGCTTTAAATGAGCTCATTTGTGGCTACCGATCTACACGGGGGTGGACTGTCAAGAGGCCATGGCAGGGCATCAGAACGCGGTGGTTTCTCCTTAGCCAACCAAACCACAATCACACTCTTATCCTGTTCTCAGGTCCACTTATATGTTTTAAATCTTCTTGTTTAAATTATGTCAGTGCTCAATACATTTGCTATGGGCACTGTTGCTGCAAAGGAAGAATTTGCTGAATATTTTTGTGAGGAAAAAAAAAAAGTTTAATTTAATCTTTTTCCGTCATCTGACAACTGATCAGTTGTTCTTCATGCTATAGTAATCAGTAGTCATGACAACACTCTGGTAGCCTGGATTCCAGCAGTGCATTCTGGGTGGAGTTATGATTGATGACGGGCTCTCGTGCTTCTCTCTCCATCAGTGTTTCTTCGGTGTTTGATGTCTCAGCCCTGCCCCAGGCCCTTCCCCGAGCTCTCCCCTCAAGCAAATCATCTCATCGCCTGAGCTGGCTGAAATAAGAACCACCAGATACAATCCAAACCACCGGCCACAGAGATTGTCTTCTGGTGTTTCTTCAGAAATATCTAGAATATGTGATTAAACCAGCTGTGAGCAGAAAGGCGAGGTGCTTAAGGGATCAGAGCATAGGGATGTGCTACTTGGAAAACACAGCATATTGAAGATAAATGGTGTGATTATTTCACTGTTAAAGAGAGTGTGCTCTTTAATCTTTCTTGCCTTTTCTTGAATGCTCATCTGCTGCCCTCTTGTTGCCCAGTGCAAATCTCTGCATGAGCAATAGTAGCTAGGAGTGGGAAAAAAAATCGATTCACCTATGCATCTAAATTTTTTTTTCTTACAATTTTGAGATCTACTTTTTAATGCCAGAATTAATATATTTGCTTCATTTGACTCTATGTGGCTGTAGAAGGAAGTTACCGCTTTTATTGTTGTGGTCAGAATAATGTGACATCATATCCATTCCGTATCCGTCAACCAAAACAAACCGCAGAAAGTAGAAAACAGCAGAGGGGCTGCATGGATACGACCTGCACCCTCACATTTTATATCCAAAGTGGTAAACACTGCATATACAGTAAAGTATGAAAACACTTTGGTTTTCACACATTACCAGAAAAAGCAGAGCTAGACATCGTGGCTAAAGCTGCATGCTAACTCTGTCATGGACGGGAAAGGTTGTGGTATTGCAGTAACGTGCGGTCAAGCCAGCCGTCACTCTCATTGCCGTGGTCAAATCAGCCGACGCTACAACTGTAGAGCACCCATATACTGACATTTATGTTAAATGCATTCAAACGGCCGCGATGGAGCTGACCATGGATGCATAAAGAGAACAGAGCTGATGGCAGAGCTAGCGACAGACTTAGCGAAGTTAGCCGAAGTATACACGTGTGACTACATCCGGTTTTCAAAATAAGGTGTTAACAAAGGGAACTGTATATACAAAGTACATATATGGAAATAAGATTGATTTGACTATATTCACCAGAAGCATAAAACATTACATGTCCCTTATAAATTAAAAAGAAGATGCCGCTAATTTGTGAGGGAAATGTCTTTATTCTTTGATTTTTTTCGGTTATTGGAAAAAATGTAATAAATGATTCCTGACAGTGTTTGACTTCAAGACATGTCTGACTACATACATGCTGAAAATCAAACATTTTAATTGATCAATTTAGATATTTTCCAAAGCAAAAGTCCCCTAGAATTGTATGATTCAACTTTTTCCCATGGTTTAGTGTTAAAAATAAGAGTTAAAAATCGCAATAAACAAATAAATAAAATAATAAATCATAATATCGAATCGCAATACTGTACCTGTAGAATCTCAATACATACCGAATTGGCACCCACGTATCGTGATAGTAACGAATAGGGAGTAAGGCGTATCATCCCAGCCCTAATAGTAGCTAATAAAAATAAATATAACACTGTACTTATATATAATGCAGTAGCTGCTGAGTAAGACTGTAAAATGTGTGCATCAAGTGGCAGTAGAAATATCTAAGTGAAATGTGAATCACCAGAAAAATACTTTTGGATATCTTGACTTGTTTCTACAGCCAAGACCTTGGTTATTTCTAAAACATGTTTTCCTGTGCTTTCAGGTCGACAGACATGAGAGCAGACAGGCAGACAGAGCTCTTTACAGCACGCTGAAAGAGTTGTGATTTGTTGAAGGTCAAGCTTTCTTGCCTTACAGGGAAGTCTTTGTCCGCGATTTCAATAGCAAAGTATTGACATGACAACATGTGGTCCGCTATTCAGATGGAGACATGGATCATTTCTTTCCCAGGAGCTCTAAGTGGCCCTGGCCAAATGACAAGCAACAGCTTGGCGTATGAATAAACCCCAGTATGGTGCATATGAGAATCTTTGATCACTTTATTTCTTACAAAAAACACGCACAAATCAACTCACTTGGTTTTTCCCCACACCTTCTCGATTTTCTTCT
>CAKALG010041375.1:0-32961 GCA_916700815.1 Helicolenus hilgendorfi | reverse complement strand
CCCGCATCGAGCCTCGTGTGCTGTGACCTTCGTGTCCTACAAGCTGGGGTGAAAAGCTGAGCGATCCTGGAACGACAACTTCCATCCAGCCCCCTTGCCGGACGATGTTTCCTCTATCTGCTCGTTGTGAATGAATTAGAGATAATTTTGCATTCATCTGTGAGTCAAATGAGTCAACAGTGTCGCCGGTGTGGAGCCAGGCTAATCTGCTTCGCTCGATCCTGTTTGAAAATGACAGAGTGCTGATGAAGCCCGAACAGAATCAAAGCCACTGATTCATCTGAAGATGCCAAGAGATTGTTCCCCCTGGGATGCACAGTTGAGTGTGAGACACCCTTTGGAAAAAGGAAAACACTGTGATCTCCAAATATTTTCAACCTTATTTATCTTATTTTATTTATTCAAACTGCATAAAAAGGACACACCCTTCATTTTTAGAATAGTCACCCCATGTTGGATAAAAACAAAATATCAAATATTAATAAATTGGAAAAAAAATAATTGAACATAGTAATTGAACATATGCTATGTTATAATTGTTGAATAAAAACAAAATGACCAATAATGAATAAATTAGAAAAAGTAAATAATTTAACATAATGGTCGAACATAGCATAGAATATATTATCATTGTAAACTACACAAAGCCTCAACAATAACAGTCATGTATATTTTTAAAGTGTGGATATAAACTCATTTTTTACTCTACATTGTGCCATTTGTAAGCCGCATAAAAAATGAAGGGATTTCCCCAATTCTCAAGAGATGTCAAGCTTCTACAAGTACACACTTCTGTGGTAGGACGGCACTGTTGCTGCTGCTGCCGCTGCTGCTGCTGCATGGATTTACATGACATCACCATAATCAAGGATGGAAAGTTTTACTGCAACATTTTTTTTTTTCCGTTTTCAAGAGTTAAGTTTTTATATGATGCGTTGGGCATGAAAGTTTTGAGCAAATACCAAACTTCAATGTACCTGAATGCTTCTATATAGGTTTGATAGAGGCATAGAGTCTTTATGCATTCAGCATTCAACACATTTTTTTGTTTCTATAAATTTGGTTGTTTATTTCAGTCACAGTATTACTATTGGTGGAAGGTTACTTGGTAACACAAATGTTAATTTACTGCAGAAATTCCTCCTCCTACTCTAATACCAGTGGTGATTTATATTGCTTCACAAGATTATAAAAAATGAAGATAATAGATGTAGGGAATTTATATATAGTCTTTTCTTTATCATATTTGTATTAGAGCTGTCAGAGTTAGGCCATAATAACACGTTAACGCAAATTTGTTTTAACGCCACTAATTTCTTTAACGCATTAACGCAACTTGCGATTTTTAAGGTTGTAGCAGGCTCACTTTTAAAGCCAGAGTGAAGATGCTGGTATCATATGAAACTAGAAAAACCCTAAAGAATCCATTGGTACCAACCATGTCACACTAGCTTGTTGCAAAGGAGGCTAAATCATTTTAAATTATTTTCAAAGGGGTCCCTTGACCTCTGACTTTATGTGAATGAAAATGGGTTCTATGGGTATCCACGAGTCTCCCCTTTAAAGCATATCTGTCCTCTCGCATGTTAATAAGAGTATTAAATACTTGACATATCTCAGGTACATTTTGAACAGACAAAAATGTGCGATTAATCGCGTTTAACTATGGTCAATCATGTGATTAATTTCTAATAAATATTTTAATGGATTAACAGCCCTAATTCATATTTATTTTCTGGAACAATCTCGATTTAACATTTACTCTCGTGAGCCCAACGGAGATGATGCTGGTAGCAAACCTTCAGCTTCCCTGACAGACTTAACTGTTCAGTGTAATTAACACTCTGACAAGTTTCTTGAGAGGATTCCACCGTCTCAGCACAGTAGCACAGGTTATAGGATTTTCTTAGGAGTCACAAGTTACTTAAGTCATTAACATCACCACCTTCACATACATGGTTTTATGCACCGCTGGCCTTAGCACCATTAAATACATTAAGCACGCCGTGATTAGATCTTGAGTGAAGGCATTATGTGAAGAATTGATTTGATCCTTTGAATAATCATTCTCGCTCTCTTTAATATAGTCAATACAGTGGGCAGTAATGAGCAGCATGCAGGATTACATTAGAGGTCCTTCGACATTTCACTGGGTCCCAGATTGCTTCGGGCACAAACATCCCTCCTTGCTAGGCCTAATGAAGCATTGTGCACTCCTGTGGCAGCCTACTTAATCTCCCCCACCATGGCTGCATTGTTTGGGAAGAAGCCCCGTGTTGGGGAGGTTGGAGGTGTGAGCCCAACTTCTCATCAGACTTCACAGAGTCGACATAAGGTGCCATCTGTTTGGGTGTTCGGTGTTTTAAGACTTTGTTTGATTGTTGATGAAGCACGGAATTATTTCGGTGGTTCTCAAATTATCGCAATTGTAACATCTGTAAAAATGTGTGTCTTTGTTCTCGGCTGCCGTTCCCAGAGCACTGATAGCAGGAAAAAAAAACATGATGGGAAAATCTGGTAATTTTTATAGACAGTGTGTTTGTTTTGGTGTTTGTTTTGCAGTTAAAAAAAACCCCAAATCAATTTTTACTCTGTCATGTACTGTATAAACTATTACTAGTTATTCCTCATCTATGAAGTTTCTCAATCAGCCAGGTTAAAGAACATCTAAAAGTACAAAGTCATAGGCAACTGGATTCTGCTAGATTATCAAAAAGGCATTTTTTATATATCTCTATTGCTGCATTGTTGCTCCCCTTCTGACAGGTAGGTTTTGGAAAATTTAAATTTTGTTCCCTGTTCAAGCACTAGCATATAATGATCTATACTGTGCATGCAGCAGTACTTTGAAAGAAAAATAACTAGGGCTGTCAGTTGATTAAAATGTTTAATCGAGATTAATTGCGCTATTTTTATCTGTTCAAAATGTACCTTAAAGGGAGATTTGTCAAGTACCTGGGAGTGGACAAATATTCTTGCGTTATGTAAATGTATGTACTGCATATATGTATTATTGGAAATAAATTAACAACACAAAACAATGACAGATATTGTCCAGAAACCCTCACAGGTACTGCATTTAGCATAAAATTATGCTCAAATCATAACATGGCAAACTGCAGCCCAACAGGCAACAACAGCTCTTTGTTTGTAAGCCCTGAGGAAGACCTACAGTGGTCGAAACATGTTGGCTTTTTAAATGATTTAGCCACTACAATATAGGCTTTTTAATATATTCTCTTCCTCGTTGCTTCCTCGTTGCCTTACGATTGAACCCACCAACCAGTTATCTCTCTTTCCAGGCAACAACAGCTGTCAGTGTGTCAGTGTGCTGAGTTGACTATGACTTGCCTTAAACCACACGTGATTATCATAAAGTGGGCATGTCTGTAAAGGGGAGACTCGTAGGTACCCATAGAACCCATTTTCATTCACATATCTTGAGGTCAGAGGTCAAGGGACCCTTTTGAAATTGGCCATGCCAATTTTTCCTCACCAATCTTTAGCCTTCATAGGCTGAGTTTGTAGCCTTATTTAACCTCTTTCCCGATAAGCTATCTATGGTTGGTACCAATGGATTCCTTATGTTTTTGAGCTTCAAATGATGTTAGTATCTTCACTCTACAACCTCTGACAGATCGATATAGCAAGTTGCATTAATGCGTTAAAGAAATTAGTGGCGCAAATTTGCATTAACGTGTGATTATCGCGTTAACTTTGACAGCCCTAAAAATACCCATTTACTTTTCACTGATCTGCAATAACTAAGAGGGTTAGAGAGGAGGCTGCAGTGCCAGTCACAGCTCTGTTTGAATGATAGTTGCAGCATAGATACAGAAGAGAAGGATTTTTTTGTTGATGGCCACTTCTGTAGGTTGAATCTGCTCACTTGTCACAGTTTGCCACACTGGAAGCCAGCAGCACGCACCCTGAAAAAAAGTTTGACATCTCCTTTGTCTCTGAAAATGCCGGAGCCCCGACACCGCCGAACGCCGACTGGCTTTTCTTCTTTATGATTATAGAGTCAGCGAGTGCTTCACCAGATGTCATCACACTGTTCTGTTTATGTTGGCATGTTGAGGGGTGAAACATTGTTATAGAAATGCATTACCACCCTTCATTAAACTGAGACCAATCGCAGGCAGGATTATGTAAATGAACCCTGATATGAGAATCAGTATGCCCGGGACAGCGGTGCCAAGAAGAGCTGGCTGGGAAGCTCGCACTCAGAGCCAAGAGTCTCTGGCTCCAGCAGTGGAGAGCATGTGTTGGTCTCGATGTTGGAGTTGCTTTGCATTTTCGCTCCTGACAGTCTTCATCATCCGTTTGGAAATCGTGGAGGTAATTGGGGAATATGTCAGCGCCGAGATAAAAAGGTAGTCATTAACTCTTCTTGGAGGAAGCTTTTTTCCCTTATTGTTCGACAAATTCAGTGCAATGGTCCAGTTTTAAGAACAATCACAAAGCAAATCAATCAAGTAATGACCTTAGCCATCTGTGCATCTCCCTGTTCTTTTATCACATCAGACTGGCTGGTTACAATCTGGCAAGCGCACATAGGCGCATACATACAGACACAGGGAGGGAGGGTGACACCCAGTCATTAGCAGCATATTTTTGGAGAAATCGCTTCTGTTCTGTTGCTGGAACTGTTGCAATTAATCTACACTGCTTGTTATTTCACAAAGCTCTATGATAAGCTGGCTGCAGATTCCATTGAAACAAAGGAAGGGATAAATTAAATACATACTTTTAGATGCGGCTGTATTAGACAATTGTAACAATCTAATTCAGCGTTTTACAATAACATTAAGTGGTCTGCGCACAGTGAGACTAAACCCGTCAGCTC
Organism: Helicolenus hilgendorfi; assembly: GCA_916700815.1. Lineage (NCBI taxonomy): Eukaryota > Metazoa > Chordata > Actinopteri > Perciformes > Sebastidae > Helicolenus > Helicolenus hilgendorfi. The sequence goes on along the minus strand of CAKALG010041375.1, from coordinate 28,112 downwards.
GTGGAGAGAGCAGTACCTGCCGAGTAGCTCCAAGAGTCTGCTCACATCCCCACACAATAAAGATGGACATCTTCCCAAGTGGGCACCACCAGGCACATTTTTAATATTCTTGCCATAAGGAAGAGCCATCATAAGGAGCATCAGCATCTCTGAGTGTGTGGCTGCCCAGGGAAGTAAAGCTCCACAGGGCTGAAGGTAATGGCCATATTGCCTGCAGCTCTACCAGGGGAGGGATGAGTGTTGCCAGAGGCCACTGTCAGGAGAGGAGGGCTGAGCTCAGTACTTGTCACAGCTCCTGTATAAGAACCGCTTTGAGAGCCCTACCCCAGCAGAGTGCTTTCCCCAAGTATTGGTGGAGGAAAAATCCTGCAGATATTAGCCTCAGCGTTGCGGCAACAAAGCTCTGATGCCTTCTCTCTGTGAAATGATGATTAGATGACAGCAGCTGGAGGGATGCGCTGGTTTGAAAATTATACCGTATCAATTATTCAAGGATTCACCTGGCTTCTTCGCTCACTTCCGGGCCCTAAGATTCTGCAACGCTCCTTTCAAATCTCTTTGGGATGTTCACGGAGTGGCAGAGGCAGCTTGTATGGATGGCTGTGTAAAACAAGGACAACATTAACTTTGACTGGTGTCCCGTGTATCCATAATTAAACTGAACATCATCCCTAGGGCTAGATATATATCAGAAAAGATGAGTCAGGCTATGAGCCTGTGGAACAGCATGAAATAATGCCCTTGGCTGTTAGCACTTTGTCATGGAGCCACAGATCACAATGTGCAGACCCCATGGCACCACAGACCACCACTGGGCAGCGGACATTATTACAGAAAGGCCTGTGGTTCTGATGTGATATAGAGTTTACCCCGAGGATGTGCTACACAGACAGAAGAGCTATTTTTCTTTTATGGTCAGTCTGTCAGTGATGCATTGTACATAATTCAAAATGAGTGGAAATGTGTGGCTTGCTTTAATAGCCTTTAGCATCTCGCAGTGCAGACTGTTGGTTTACTGATGTCTTTTTAAGTGTGCAGGCTTTCTCAGCTTCTTTGATATCAAATTGTGTTTGCAGGATTGTGATGAAAGCCAAAAAGTATCACAGTACATTTTGAGTCCCCCCCCCCAGCCACCCCCACGGTAATGACAGCATGCACTATGTTCAATATATTTAGGTCGTTTGCAGGTAGTATTTACAGTCCGTCTTCCCTGGCTGGGGACAAACACCTTGCCTTTAGCATTAGAGAAGGAGAGAAAATGGTTTTGATGGACGCATCACTGAGAGCTCCAGAGGACTGTCTGAGCTCTCTGTGAGGGATTATACAGAGGTTAGTGTAAGAGGTGCTTCTCTCTTCAGCTAAGCACTTATGAGACCAGGCAAATGTTGTAAGATATTGTATGAACATTTCACCACCAGTTATATCGGCAAAGTTGCCAGAGCTGTTCTTTTTAGCCTCTGCCTTGCTGCTGTCCATTTTCATCGAGCCACTAGTCGTTTTAGCATTAATAAAAATTCTATGCTTTAGAGAAGCCCAAGGGTTCTACCATTTATAGACATCTCATTCCTTGCATAATCAGTTAATAGAGGCATTTGGCATTGAGAATGACAGCTAAATCTAAGGTCAAAGAGAAGAAGGAAAGGAAGCTGTGAATTTGGTGCAGCTGAACACTGCTACTCGATGCCAACATATTGGGCAGCTCTGGTTGCTCTTTCTGGAAGTCTCCCGGGCCCCTCCGGGAGCAGAAACATGATCAGATTTATAGGGCAACAGCTGCCACCCCGCTTTCCTCAAGCTACTTGGCTGCAAGGAGATTTGTTAGTATTCACTCTCATCACTGATAATCAGATTTTTGACCGAGCAGTATAATGATGATAATTCTTAAGAGTGTCAGCTTATCCCTGACTGCTTCAGTAGACCAGTTAATTTAAGAGTGTGGCTTCCTCTCCTCATACAATAGAAAAGACACATTGTGTGTGTGTATGCGTCTGTGTGTGTGTGACCGTATGGATATTCTTGACGCAGCCTGGAGGATTTGACTATAAGGAGGTGTCGAAGTGAGGTCGCACGCCGTAGCCGACCTGATGCACATTGATCTGTCTGCACAAGCTCCATTGACTGTACAAACTGCGGTTTTTCAAATGCTCACAAGTCTGTCGTAGATTTGGTAGATCAAGGTGGTATTTTGTTTCAATCAATCCATACGTTGAAGCAATCAGGCCCGTCGAATCCTATAACGCCACATTACTATTTTACTAGGCGTAAATGTATAAATGTGTGTTGCTCCTTGTTTTTCTCTTTATTGTATTTTATTTAATTCTGTTTCCCTCAGTTTTGTCGTGTATGGCTGTAGTTGCAAGTGTATTGTGACATTCGTAGTAGCAGTAGTAGTATAGGCTACCACAGGGCTTGGAAATGTATTGATATTATATCTATATTATGATATGAGACTAAATATGGTCTTAGATTTTGGATATCATAGTATAATAATATGGCATAAGTGTTGTCTTGTCCTGGTTTTCGAGGCTGCATTACAGTCAAATTATGTAATTTTTCCAAATTTACCAGACTGTTCAAGCTGTTCTATTCTATATTTTAAGATTAAAATGGTTCTAACACATTATTCCATGAGTAATAATCAGATAATCATATAATAATATGACACTTTAGGTTCCAACTCCAAGGTTGAGGACCACTGTGACTGAACTAAAAGATCCCAGTTGTGTTTGAAGTAGTCATGTTAGTAGAAGTAATTGGCCCAGGAGTCGCAACAGTTACCAATCCCTACAGGAGATACTCTCAGCTCCACAGTAGGAGGCCTGAGTGTTGTGCCATATTGTCCCGACCGTGTAAGTTGTCTGAGCGGTATGTACTGTATGGCTGGAAAGTTGGAGGAGCTGCTGTAGTGAGAGTCCTGGGAAGCCAAGGCTCGATAGTTTCAGTGAAAGAGAACGTTCACGCTGAGCTGATGATACAGTCTACTGGAACTCCAGCGATTTTTGTGCCTCTGTCTTCTGCCTGTGCTTCCTTGCCAAAATTGGATACCGTCCTTCTGTCATGAGTCATTGGTTCTTTTCAGAGATGTTAAACCTGTTCAATCTGGCTCCTGCTTGTGTGCCGATGAAATTGAATGAACAGAACGCTTGTAGAAACAGAGTGATTTGTTACTATTCATGAAAGAACATGGGTTTGCCTCAGTGATACTGTAGCTTTACTCCGAGATACATCTTTTTAAGTTGTAAATAGAAAAGTTCAACATGTTATTATTCAAATGTTGCTGGTTGATTCTTGATAAATAGGTCTTAAGCTAGGCTTTTAACCTGCCTTGACCCTCCTTACACACACTGACACACTCAACTGATCTGGTGTTTCCCCAGTCCAGTAGCCCACCTACCTGCAGCATAGCTGAGACTCTCATTAGTCCTCTTTTTCGCTGTGGATCCTGGCCCAGATGCTTATGCTATAGTAGTTCTGTCAGGCCAAGCTGCTGGTGTCAGAAATAATGGTACTGTAGGTGTATGGGTAAGAAAAGTGCGATGAGTGCACTTTCTTTCTCTCCAAAAGAGGAATAATGAAGTACATGGTCCGCGTTCCCCATGGGAGGTGTAATTTCGTTTGCACACCTGACAGTCTGTGATGCGCATTCCTTTCCTCAGGAGCAGAGAACATGATTTATTTGCTCTGCTATTTTTGTCTGACCTAATTGGACATTATTCGCATCACATCAATGACAGGTGTAAATGTACCCACGGAATATCAAAGTTAAATATTATTCCCCAGAGGCTGAAAGTATAGACGTTCAGGCTTTACAGTATGAAATACTTTATGCTTGCTGTCCTTGGTTAGTGTTATATTTCCCAGCTCTGTCAGCTAAACCCTGAACACAGAATTAACTGCGAAACAACACAGATGGAGACGGAGAAATACTGTGACAAATTCCGTCTCGTCTTCACACCTTTACAACGGCTTGATGACGTGATCGTAGCACCCCTAACTGTGACCGCATGTGGCCAGACAAACTGATGTTCTGTCACCCGTGTCAACAACTCATTATAAACTCATGGTCCTCTTTTGATGCTGCTGATGCTGTTCCAACCTTCACTTTTACTGCGGTTCATGTGTAAAATGTTGTTTGAGCTGCAATCTGCAGTCCAATATCAGCTGGCCTGTAAAACCAGAGCAATCTCTCCTCGCGGCTGTTATGGGATCCTCATCTCACAACAGATGTGTCAGTAATGTGGCCCAGATACTGGAGCTGTTGGTATTATAGGCTGTTGTAAACTGAGGCCTTTTAAGTCACGCTTAACTTCATCAGGGATATCATCTATGACCGGCCCATCTTGCGATGACGATTCAGTTCCTCTCAAGATTTTTATAACATATTACCCATAAAGAGAAATATTTTTTTGTCATTATTATCTGAATGTTTGCACTTGGAGGTGTTGCAAAGCAGTTGCTTGAATTGGGCATTGGCTAAAGTACCTGACTCTCACAGTTTTTCTTTTAGCCTCATTAGCTGCTGAGAACATTTGCTCAAAGGTTATACTACGTATATACCCATATTCACAATTTGGTAACATTTTGTGCTACTGTATAAGCCTGTCTTAAGCTCCAAATCATGAGTGCTCACAAAGTGTGACTCATTCCAAAAAGGAGAAAGTTACTATCTCAGTATGTGAGATCAGATTCATTCAGCGCAAACCACTAACTCAACATAAAAATGGTCCATTTCATTATTTTTTCCAAACAGATTTCTTACCAGATTGGACGAGTAGCGTTACCTTACAGTTTATGTTACACTTTATTTTTGTGGGTGGGTAGGTTAGTTAAAGCTCCATTTATCATTTGGTATTAACACTGAATCCAATTACTCTGTGTAATGTGAAGGGGATCGCAGTTAGTGTTAAACTCGTTATCCCCCTGCATGTGGTTTCACAGCACATTTGCTGAGTGGTTCAAACTCACCACTCACATTTATTATATTCATATACTCACACATTTTCCAGCAGACATATTTTTTCAGCAAGCAAAATCTGATATTTTTGCCCATTTAATTGTGAAGCAGCCACAAAAAGTGTTGCGGCAGTCAGATTGAGTCCGATTTAGCGACAGATTGATAATCTTTGTTCTAAAAAACAAATATAGATATAACTACTCTCAAAATGGTACCTAGCTTCTTGACATCAACATCTATAAATAAAAAAAGTTAAGGTAATAGTGTGAGGGAAGTTAGGGAAAATAATTCAAATACTGTTGCTCTGTAATCTCAGCTAAAATTCCAATAATATAATGTTTTCATACTTGGCCCAGGATAAGAATAATCATATTCATGATGTTTTGCAAATAAACTTTATACCTTATTTCAATTATATTAATTTCTAAACCAGAACAACAATAATATTGAACCCCTTTTGGCAGAGAACACAAACATCATGATTTAGGTAAACCTACTGAGTGCTTCAAACTGGCCTGATTGGAAGAATTACTTCCATTCATTCATTTGTAAGATGATTGCTGTTGCTAATGTGAAACTGCCGGTGAAATCAAGTGAATTTCTGCTTTGGCTTTGACAGTTACTGTCCTGCTGAAGATTGCAGAAGACTGCATCTATTAGGAACATAACAGGCTGTCGTGAATGAACCCATAATCAAGTATTGGTATTTATTATGCGATGAATCTCAAGCAGGTTGAGTTTGGCTTGTTTAATTGACACAGGATCAGTAGTTAAACTGTATAATAAAACATGGAAGAGTGTCTCTGTCTGATAGGTGGTTTTTATTTGTGATGCTCTGTTGAATTTCAGTGAAAGTTGGCAGTTGTGACATTTGAAAAATAGCAGGAACGAGCTTCTGTTTGACCCCTCTCCTGTGGTCGAATGATAAGGGCAACTCTTAGTCTGTTGAATAATTAGAAATCTGTGGCATCTAGTACCTAGAAATTAACATTCATCTATTTTCTATTCGGCAGTTCTTTAGTTCATCATGCATTTGGAGGTCAAAAAGGAAGGAAATCTTTCAAATCTCTCAAAGGCTTCAGAATAAAATATTTTTTTTAAGAAATCAATTCTTTGACGTGCATGGAAAAAAAACTTATTGAGGGACAAAGATGAGTATCAATTTCTTTTCATAATCACTTACAGTAGTCCATAGGCCATAGATCATTCAGGGGCAATAGATTGCTCCAGGGATGACGTATTCTTTTTGTACTCCAACCAGGAAATTAACATCGCCTTTAGTTCCCTCAACAAAAACCCAATGGGACTTTTCCATTGGCTTTTGATTATTGTAGAACACAAGCTCTGAGGCAAACACTTGTTTATGGTACACATTTTGTTCAGCAAGATAATCTTCACACGTTAACACCACTTTTATGATTTTTTAAGCGTAATTGCAATCGCCAGAAGTAAAAAGCTAACGTTAGGCTATAAACAAACTTGACCACGGGCACATGAGCGCGAGTATACACAACGAGGCTGTAAAGGCAGACGAGTCGGCGTGATGACGTTTAGTAGTCTCATTTAGCAACTTGTTAACAACCACCTTTTTAAAGACACAAAGAGGCTTCAAAATTCACGAGTATTTACTGACGTATTTTGTTTCGTAGAACAAATCTTTAAAATCTCTTAAGCTCGTGTTTACCGCAGACCTTATTTCAGGCATCTCACTAACAACCCAGTCAAAAAACCATTGACTTTGACATGAGGGAACCGGATGTACAAAATTGCTAACTCCTTTCTGGGTTTTAGGACTCAATCCTTTGACACTCTTTAGATGAGGATGCTTGTTAATCCTACTGTAGATAAGGAAAAAAAAACTTTTACGAATGACATAAAAATGACTGTTATGAATTGTTTTTGTCCTGAAAGGCAAGTTAGCCTTTATGCTGTCATTTTATTTTTATGGATTTCCTTCTAATAATCCATGTTACTATTTAAAATGGTGTTATTTTGTATCCCAACATTTTTAAGTGAAAATAATATGCAGTGGCTAACTTTACATCAGACTTTCACCTTTCAGAACTAATCTCTTCATCTCCAATTGGATTTCAAGTCATCCATTTACACATCCTCGATTGTGATGTCACACCTTCATTATGTTAGACTTGATAACCTAAAAATTCTAATTACCCTAACCCTATATTAGATTCACCATTTTTTATGTGAATACTTAATATATCAAAACGACACTGGACACAGATAGAATCTTACATTTCCAAGCTCACAAGGTTAATCCCTCCCGACAGCCAATAGCGGGCAATCAATCTTAGCGGAGGAAGAGTATTCTCGCTGTCCGTCTTGTGAGGAGTGTGATGGAGAGCTCAGTCAGGGACATCACTTAGCCAACACCCCACCCCGACTCCGCCCTCTCTCTAGGGGCTGAATGATGCTTCAGCAACGGTGTGTGAACGGCCCCTTCCCGCACCATGCATCCATCACTCCCGACACATAGCAATCAAGACACATTAGTCAAAGGGGATTTTACTTTAATTGCGGAGAGGTTGCTTGGAAGGTGGGTTAATAAAAGTAGGGTAAACGCCACGGGCATGTCTTTTCTTTGTGGCGTGTAGTAAACAAACACGTGAATAATAGCCGGCACCGGGGAGCGCTTTGTCGTCAAGGGCATCCAGTGTGGCTTGACTGGGATGACTGCTGAACTGACAATGCTGATAAAATTGAAGCTCTTGTTTTTCTGTCAACATGGGGACATGAGCAAATCTGATGATTGTTAGTCTATGAAGGAACTCTCAGCAAGACTGTCATAGATATCGGTTATGACAGTGTAAAATTACACATCGCACAGGAGGCAGAGAAACGAGTGAAACCGACACTTGTTTAGACAGGGGGCTGAGATCAGAACATGTTGAAGCTGTTGTATTGAGAATGTGAGAAGCTTGGCCTGGCAACAGCAGTCAATACTTATGTATTTCCTATTTCCTCTGGAGTGAAGAGTAAAGCCATGAATACATAATTGAACAAAGGCGAAATAGTCCAGTACAAACAACAACCCCTGCAAGACCCATTAGTATGAGCTGCTTGGGCTATACAAAAAACTAATTCCACTTTCTCTTCAATGTTGCTGCCCGGGGAATAAGAACTGGTGGCGACACAAAATGCTCCTCGAGCAGAAAAGTCACTATTAATACTCGATGGATCAAATTCTTTAGTACAAAAAAGTAACAGTTTCCGTGTGAGTGCAATAATGAACATACCGAGCCTTATCTTAAAGCAGTGTCTTCACCCTTACACCCTGGCAATTGGTGGATTAGAGAGCTATAATTATCGAACACGGTGTGAGAAAATGGTATTTATTGGCATTATCTCAGTTCATGATGTCAGCCTGACTCGATTAACTCCTCCAGTGAAGAGTGAATGAGGTTATGAGCCTTATCAGGTGGGATTGTGCCTGTGAGCTGTTTGCTGTTTGCCTGTTTGCCTTTGTCAGTCATGAAGACCTTCTTATTGATGGCTGGGGTCCGGGAGGCTAAACCGATATTACAGTTTTTAATGGCAGCCGTGCAGATACTGTGCTCCCCGCGCAGCGCTGTGAAACCTTTGTTCTTCCTGCCTCCGAGCAAACATGCCTTTAATCAACTCCTAGACCTTGTGCTGAAGAGTAGCTTTAGAGCTCTGTTAATGAAAGCAACGACGAGACACACACCCCGTGTCCATAGGCAAGGATTGACGCTTCGACACATTGCGAAGGATGTTTGCAAAGCTATCATCCTAACAACTTATGTCTCCCCCTCATACTCTTGGCACCATCTGAGGTGGACAGACTGAAATGGTGCAGCACGGCCCTGGTGACAGATGAGGTGTTTGTTCTCAGCTGAAGATCTCTGTGGCGATCTCGGCAGAGACAACAGATTACACATGATGGATGAACAGAGTTGACTGCCACTTTGAGTGCTGGCTCCAAAAAAGTCCAATAAGTAGAATGTTGGCATCCATTTCACAAGGATTCAGTAAATCTCCTCTTATCACGGGGTGAAGCCAGGTCTCCAGCTCGAGGACGTCCCGTCGTCCCGGGGCCAAAAAAAATATGATCGGGGAAGATGAAAATTAATTTGAGACCAGAGTTGAAAGAAAAAATACCCGTTATATTAGAATGAATGGCGATGAAAATGACTGCACGTTTTGTGTAGAGCACCGTTATTATTAAACCTCCTTGACAACATAAAGACACATTGAACACACACTGTCAATGTCCGATTCGTCCTGCACGTACACACACACACACACACACACACACAGCACATACCGCCGGCCTGTGACGTCATGATAGCCGCAACGGCAACATGGAAATTCAACCCAAGTCAATAAGGTAAGCTTTCTAGTATTAATGTTACCAATTAGCTAACGTTAGACTGTTTGATGTTAACGGTAATGTTATAGATAACGCTAGCTAACGAGTCAGCAGCTGACGTTTGCATTTACAGTGAGTGAGCTGACGATACGTTAACGATACGCATATGCAAAGTGTTGTTTTTTGACCAAATGCTACTTTTTACACATAAAAAATATTTTAATTTAATTTAGATGCATTGTAAACATCAAAATCAAAATAAACCTGCAAATTATTAAAATTTTTTTTTTTTTTTTAAAATTACTTTAAAAATAATTTAAAAAAAAAAAGGTTTTGGATAAATTGTAAATTCATGTACAAAAATAAAGCACTTTTAATATTCGATTCATGTTAAAGATCACTTTGAATGATTAACTGATAATAATGATGAAAAACAAAAATTCTAAATTTAAGGTGGTCAGCATTCATTTCGGGACGGCTTAGGTGTTATTTCGCGACGGTTCTGGGAGGATGGTGAAAAATGTTAGTTGAGAACCCTGGGTGAAGCAAAAACATGCTGAATGTACCTTTACTACAGAACTGCCACAACACTACCAAACAGGCGTGATGCATTAGGAAGATGCAACTACAAGGGAGAATAAAAACCCAAAAATAGAGAGAGAGAAAAGAGAGAGAGATACTTAGCCAGTGACTCATTTGCAAGACTGTTCATTACGCAAAATACAGGAATAATCATGAAGGCATGGCAGAGTTTCCTGTTTGGAGAGAAGAAAACAAGTGGACTCAGCTGTTTGATGCCACGGTTATCTTCATACATATGGATCTCTCAGCTGCTTCTGAGAGCGTTGTTCTAGCACATTTGAATCATTGTCAGCTGCTCCTTCCCATGATTGGAACAGTTTTGCTCCTGCAGGGAGATAAGAGGAAGTTTAGGCTAGTGTGTGAGAACGTGGTTTGAATAAATACATAATCTGTTAATCAACAAAAAATAAATGTGGATCTTCCCTTGTGGTTAGCCAAGGGATATTTCAGTGTGACTTCTAACAGTCGTGGGTCATTCAAGACTATCGTCTCGTTGCAAGAGGCTTTGCATCTTCTTTCAAAGGCCTTTCAGTAATCTGTGGACGGTGCAGTCTCAAGGTGAATGTGTGTCATTTCTCTTTCTATTTGCTGTGACACCTTGCAGAAAGACTGGATGCCCTCAGAGCACAACTTTGATGATAGCTCGTGATGGCCTGCCCAGGTGCGAGAATAACATTAGACCTGCTGGACAGGTGGCAATGTGAGAGAGGAGGGCTTGGAGGCTCAATAATGAGGGGTATGCCAGCTAGACCCCCATCTGTTGCCATGCACAGAACTCTGATCCATTAAATTGCGGCACATTCAAGTTTTGTCACAGATGAGAAAATGTCTACTCCTCCGAAGTGTGATCGCGGGGTTTCCAGTACCTTGAAGCCATTTTAAGTCACCTGTTAAAGCACATTTTTTAATGGGCCATCCTGTGTCTTCTGGTTGAATTATATTTGCATTTACAATTTTTGTTCTTATGAAGAACATCTACATTTGAAAGGCACCGTATATTTTTTTTTTCCACAAAGAGCATATCATTTCCTTCTACCTATACTGTACTTGCTCTGTACTTCCTCATGCTATTCTACAGGGAAGCTATTTTTAAAGAGCCCACTCAGCCTGTGTATTCACTAATTAGAATATGTGGCAGTGCTCAGAGGAAGATGCCTCATAGGCAGTGAAATGCAGTGAAGCCAGAGATAAGAACTCTCTAAAAACAGTTAATAAAACAGGTAGTCCTTCTTCTCAAACCCATTTTTCTTCTCAGAGGATCAGTTCATCCACATTACAACCACCCCAGTACAATACAGCTGGATGGAATTGTATTTGTGGCACTCAAAGCTTTGAAAAAATACATTTATTACATTTATATTACTTAAATATCTCCTTCCAGAATCAGTTTCTCAGTGTTTCTCAGCCAGTATCAGTGTCTTGGATAATCCACAGAACCCACAGTCAACAGTTTTCATAATGACTGTAGGGAGGTCTTTGGATTAGCTGAAGTAAGGAGACATTATATCCGAAAAGATGCATTACTATTGAATTGCTATACATATTTATTGGTTTAAGCACGAGAAACAAAACCCCATTGATTTCCATTAAGCTAGGAAGGAGGCTGAAATCTGCAAATATTTCAAAACCTCAGCAGATAATACCCAAACTATCTGCATGTTACTTAGATACCATTATGTACTGTATATGAGAAAATTAGGGCTGTCAAAGTTAAAGGGACTGTTTGTAACTCGCATATGCGCGCTCGCGTGTGGCTACACTGTTCAGACGAGACTCCAACACAAAATACACAGAAGCACCAAAACCGCAAAGTTCTATCTAGTGAAGCCCGTCTGTTAAACAGTGTTGGCCGTGTTGGTGAGGAAAAGCTGGCACGGCCATTTTCAAAGGGGTCCCTTGACCTTTGACCTCAATATTTGTGAATGAAAATGGGTTCTATGGGTACCCATGAGTCTCCCCTTTACAGACATGCACACTTTATGATAATCACATGCAGTTTGGGGCAAGTCATAGCAAAGTCAGCACACTGACACACTGACAGCTGTTGTTGCCTGTTGGGCTGCAGTTTGCCATGTTATAATCTGAGCATATTTTTTATGCAAAATGCAGTAACTGTAAGGGTTTGTGGACAATATCTGTCATTGTTTTGTGTTGTTAATTGATTTCCAATAATACATATATACAGTTACAGTACATACATTTACATAAAGCAAGAATATTTTTCCACTCCCATGTTGATAAGAGTATTACATACTTGACAAATCTCCCTTTAAGGGACATTTTGATCAGATGAATAATGTACGATTAATCATGATAAACTATGGACAATCATGCGATTAATCGTGATCAAATAATCTTATATTTTCTTTTAGGAATTTTGATGAACCAGCCCTTTAAAAATATGGAATGGGATACTGCAATGACTGTGTCCATTAAAAAAAAAAAAAAAGAAAACACCTGATCCATCTGAAAGAAGCATGAAAGACATCCCGTCCTCACCTGACGTGCCTATAGAAGGCACAGAATGACGTGTGTAGGTCACGGTGGGAGATCATAGTGAATATATCTTTGCTCTGTTCATGCTCTGCGTTCTGCTTTTGTCACTTTGGAAATCTACTTTGACAATTACACTGTGGAAGTGTCATGAATAATCTTCCGTATCCATAGGGAGGAATTTTGATAAGTACTGCCTTGGTTGAACCCAAACAATCTCTTCCTTGAGCTATCTTGTTTTTGTGCCATGCTCTTCTCTTGCTCTGCCTCTGCCTATCTGTCTCTCTCTTAAACTCTCTCCTTTATTGCACTAAATCCAGCAATAAACATAATAGGGCTGCTAAAGCTAAACATGAAGCATGTGTTTCTCTCTTTTGTGGCTCTGCTTAGATATTATGCATTGTTTTAGAGGGGAAAGAGAGAGCATTTTAGGGATTAAGAGTACATTGTGGCACAGTGGGAACTGAGCTACTGGGACTTACACTGTCAACGGGGATGTTTGCGAGGCAAGCAGTTTCCTTGGATTTCCCACTCTCGGCCAAGTGGTTGCTGCGTTGCCAGAACCCGTGGTGCGCCTGGTGTCAAAGGAAAGTGAATTCCCACATACCCTTCCTCAGAACCAGTCTGGGCACTGTGCATCTTCTGGCTCATTTCCAGCAGACACATCGTCTCATCCGCAGCAGGGCATGTCTCTGGTCGCGGTGGTCGTTGCTTCCACCCTCACCTTTCCTCTCATCCCTGAGCTCTGTCTGGATTGCTCTTGACTTGACTGGCCTGTATCTGTTTAGAGGTGACTTGATTACTCTGAAAAGAGGGGTGAAAAAACATTTACTCGGTATAGTATCAAAACAGTGACATTATGTCATCTTCCCACTCACGTATTGATCACACTGCAGGATAATGTACCAGAGTCACGACAATAAGTGCCAGCTCTGAATGAAGCTCATTTCTCAGTCAGTGTCCTAAAGGAACAGTCACATTGACATTGACACTAACGGGAAAAACAGAAATAAAAAAGTAAAAGGCTTCTATTTCTTACACAAATTGCTTTTTGTTGACTTGGCTCTACAACTGATTCAAATATTGTAAATTGTGTTCCCTAATCAGTATTTACTCCACTGGATAATAGTTTGCTTTTCATGATTAAATTGGTTTTTCTCTTTTCCAAATAATAAATAATAGTTAATCATTTACAACCTGCTCATTTGCAGTCATACAAAGGGAAGAGGGCAAGAAAGGTAATAATGATAAAGAGAGAAAAGAAAGAAAGGAAATCAAAAGAAGAGAAGAAAAACAACATCAACCTCTGACCACAATAATAATGAAAGGGTTTTTCACTAACTGGCTAAAATTGATTTTACAGTCCCATTAAAGACAAGAGAAGGCTGCCGAATGCCCAAATCATATTAATGTTTGTTTCCAGTGCACAGAGAGGACCAGCTGGCACTGAGCAGTGACTGAGTCCTGCCATGAGCCAAAAACAATAAAAGCTCTGTATGGTCATGCTGATTCACTTTTATCAGGGAACCATTATATACATATCAGCAGGAAATATTCAGACATGAATTCAAAATTACACATCAGGTCGTCAACAAAGTATCAGGCAAATCGTGTCCAAAAACACGAGAGCATCTAACAGCTGCCTCAGTGACCCCCTTATAAAATCATATACACTAATAAACTGAGCACTTTGATTCTTTTAATTATGCACTTTTAAATTTTTTATAGCGATCACGTCTAAACCACTTAAACTTGTGCATCTTTTAGTACCTTCACTAGTCCAGGGGAAGGTGTTTGTACATTGCATTGACATACTTGTTATTCACCAATATCTTATGGAAATATTGTTCAGTAACATTCAATTAGAGTAATATCAAACTAGATGGTCGCACCATAAGCATGACTAATGGATTTTAGACTGGGGCCACAGTAGCTGTTAATTGCATTACTTAGTCTAATGCTGTAAAGCATTGACATGAATGAAGCTATTAGTTTCACCAGGTTAATTTGTTGTGATGGCACTCAGCAGCGCCGTCATTGCAACAAGAAGAATCATGTTTTATTACAGTAGAAATGTCTTAATTCAGAGACACAAAATGATGCCTGCTGACCGTCTGAACCACAACATTATTCGTTTTGGGAAATTGTAACAATGTATCAAATGAATTCAAAAGTGATGCATAGAGATTAAAAATTAAACAGTATGTATGCAACAAGTGGCAAGTATATAAGAGTGCTGTAGGGATGACATATTTGTGCTGGCCAATCAGGAAGTTAACATTACCCTGGTTCCCTATGGGATTTGGGATTTTGGATAATTGCAGAAAATAACATCTGTGGCAAACACAAGTTTATGATACCTACACGTTGTGTTCAGCAAGATAATCTTCACAAATGAACACCACTCTGTGTGAATGCAATCACGAGAATTAAAAAGACAACGTTAGGCTATAAACGAACTACACCACGGTCGCATGGACACGAGTATACACAAGAAAGCCGCGAAGGCGGACGAGTCGGCGCGATGACGTTTTGACTTAGAGACGAGGGAACCGGAATTGCTAAAATGCTAACTCATTTCCGGGTTTTAGGATTCATTCCACCAGCACTCTATACCTGAAGAATATCCCATTGCGTCAACTTTGACAACCCTGGTCTAAAGTATCCTCAATACTGTGTGAGCATCACAAATACTTGCCCCTACACCTGCCTCACCTATTTCTGCCTTATCGATGATTTCTTGTCTCCCAAAATTACTTTCAACAACATCCAGAAAACCTTGATTGCCCCATTGGCATTCCTTTCTACCTATTAGCATTATTAGCGTGGCTAGCATTAGTAATAAAGGAACAGGAGGAGTTTTTAGATTCAAGAGAAAGCCAGAGCCAAGAAGGCTTTTGATTACGAAGGGCTGACGACAAAACCTTTTGCTGTTTTCCTTGTACATACAGTAACTGTGTAATTGTAGTTCACTCCATTGTAGCTCTGCATCGTAAGAAGTATCAACACACAAATGCAGAGGAGTCCACTGTGGAAAATAACTCAAAATAGCATCTGCGTTTGACCATTTCACATCAAACACTACCGTCAATGTGAAGTAAATTAAGTCGTGAACAGAGACATATATTTGTCATTGAAAATAAAATGGTATTAAACAGCGGGAAGCTGACATTGAAATCAAAACATTCAAAGCTGAAATGGAAACACTGCACTTGACGACACAGGCATAGAAAATATGAACTTGGAATACTTGCTGAGTTTTTGAGCATGCACTTACAATCATATTCTATTGATTCATATTTTTTTCGCGTTGTCAATGTCTTTTTTTAATGACAGGCTTTTGATCTTTTCAATGACAGCCTCCTCTGAGTGTTTGATTTCCATATAATCTCCATAATGAGGAGCTGGTGTCAGTGTAAGCTGTCACACACTCTGTGGCCATGACTTCTTTTTTATACAGCAAAAGCTAATAATCATTTTACATGTCAAAAAGTCAGTGTGAGAAAAGATAATGGCAAACGTGGGCTTTCCAGCTGACATATAAAGTCTCTAGATGTATGAAGTTAGTCCATGAAGCATTGCTAACTAGCACCTTTTGCTAGTATTGCTAACTGGAATGTAGCAAATATTTTTAAACCAGTTAGAGGAATTTCATCTACCAGTTATACAATTCTAAAAAAATCTTGAATTGCTTGTGTTAGCTGTGTGCATGTAAATAGCTGTGTAGCTAGCTATGATGCAGTATGTGATGTAGTAATGTTTGAAATGATGCCGTATTGTTTGAACAAGACTCGGTCAAAACCGAGTACATGGCTGGACCGTGTATTTTCAGTCCGTGAATTTCTGGCTAAATTGTTTCACAAATAGTCAGTGATCATGCCTGTAATGGTAAATCCAGGGGTACATGTCCACCAGGTCCGGCGAGGACAGTAGAGGACACGCTGCTCCACTCAACTGGCCGTTCAAGCGGTGACGTACCCTCTCGTGGAATGCACGTTATTGGTCCCTGGTTTTCAGTTTGTCGTTTCAAACAGGAAACAACATGGCGGGTTGCTTGTGAACTTTCTTTTATTCTTCTAAACAATCCACCGAAATCTACATCTAAAAAACATTTTAAGCTAGAAATAGGCGATGCCACAGCTGAACCTAGTTTGACAGGTTGGTCCAAGTTTTGTGAGCCGGACTCGTCGCGCTGGGCAGGCTCATTTGCATGAAGGACTGGTCCCCGACTTTTCATTTTGAAAGACTCAGTCAGTGACAGACTTTTGCGTTTGTAGTGCTGGCCCTCTGCAGTCCAGCCAAAAATGTGTCTTATATGTAAGAGATATGAGATAAACATTTTTGCGATATGAGGCTAAATAAAATACATTACTAGAGATTTAACTTTCAGCATTTTGTGCTGCTCAGAGGACAGACATCCATCACTATCGTGGACCCTGTTTCTGTTTCTGCTGCCACAGTCCTCTGGCCGGCCACTGGTTCAGCTGCAGCTGAATCTTGTTGTGGCCAGGTGAGACCAGGTAACCAGGTTTCCTCCAGCAGCAGATTTTGAAGGCTGTGTAAAGGGACTCCAAACAGGCACGAGATGAGGCCAATGATGGAGATGGACTGTTTGCCAAAAGCACGATGCCAAATCTTAAACTGTTTTCACGTTACAATAGCTGAAGTTTGTTCTAAAAAATGCAGTTTCTAACAAATGTTTTAAGGAAAGTAAAATCCCCTTGTTTTTCTATTGGAGTGCTTGATCTGTCTCTGGCCTGATGTCAGCACGGATACAGCCCCGGTGACTTTACCTGCTGCCACTCACAATGAGAGGATAGTTACATACAAAGATGATTTTAACAGGGTTTTCAAGGTTTTACTATTCCATGCCTTCAATGACCTCCCTAACAATCACTAGAAGTAAACTTTTTTATCAAATAAAGCAGCCAGACGATTTAGTTTTGGCAGCACACCTTTGTGATTTGGTATATGCCCTTTAACAAAATAGATAATTTCTGTGCCACTCTTCATATCTTATTTTTGTATAATGCTCGGCATTATTACAATTGTGTGGGGTTGGTGGCCTTGAAGTTTCTGTAATTCCATGTGGTTTCATATTTGAAATATTTGAAGCTCTTGAGTTTGACTTTCACAGAACAGATTCATTTTCATTGTACATTTTAGTTATACAACTCAGGATGGTAATGAATGTATATAACCTTTGAAGTATCGTCAATGAGAATTTTTTGTGATCCGATATCTCATAACAAAATATTTGGTTCGTGGCTTTGTGCACACTCGTTCTTTAGGACCTGGAGAGCAGAGAGCTCAGAGTAGAGATTAGGGATATGGAAGAGAGATAAGAGATTAATGTCGCCTGATAAATATTTTTCCTATGCTTGAGTTTTATTCCTATTCCTATAAAATAAACCAGAGTAAATGTGATAATATTAAGAATTTGGAATTGCTCTGTTACAAAGATGCCAAGTCCATAAAAGGTGCGTTGTGTAGAAAGTTACTGCAGCAACTGTGGGGGATTCTATTCCACTTCGCCGAGAGGCTGCTCCTGGTCAACTTCCCTCTCGCCCCGAGCACGTACCTGGTGGCACCTACACTGGACAGGTCACCACCTGCCTTGCTTAATTCATTTCCAGGAGGCTCTCAGGCTGTCCTCCTGTAGTAGTTATGGACAACCTGTGGCCTTCATGCAGAAATGTAACTTTGAAGGGTGGAGACCAAGCACTCTTTGAAAAAGTGCTCCAATCCCAAAAGTTGAGTCACTCTTGCCCTGGATAGCTGGTATTTCAAAATGCATGGGATGTTGAAAAGCTGGTGTTTTGAGTAGGGCCTCAGCAGGTTAACCCTCAAGAGGAAGGCCTCATCACTGATGAATCAGCTCCAGCTCTTAAGCTCCACGAATCAGGTTGGGTGGTAAAATTCCCAGGTCGCCCTGCTGGAGTCCCTGTCCAAAGACCGATTCACAGACTGTACCAGAATCACTCTCCTTGCCACAGGCAGCCCAACATCAGTGACTGGGAAGCAGTATTTTGCATCTGCATCAGCCGGGAGCACTATGGAAAAGCTAGCGTTCTATTTTAACAAGAGCACTGTGACCCTGAGTATGATGGAGCCTGGGTGACAATGTGCCTTGCAGTCAAAATCCATTTCTGCAAGAACTGATGGCTATTGAAAGTTTTCTCCTTGGGAAGAGGCATGGATGAAATCCCATTGGCTGGTTTAAAGAAGTTAGCTACTACTTCTTCACTAGCAAAACTTAAAGTAGTTAGCAGTGTTCCATGGGACACAATTATATGAAAACTCACCGGGAGATTGTTCGTTCTTACAGCTTTCTTCTTCACCAGCTTACCTGTGCTGTCATAGAGAAAGCAGGACATGGAGGTGGTGATTATGAGCTTTTCCTCCATGAAAAAGTCAACAGGGCATCAGGGGAGGTCAACCACACTGATGTTCCCTCCTCATTATATAGAGTATATGGAAATCCCTTCCTCTACCCTGGATGTCAAACTCCTCCTCTCCATGCCAAGAGTGACAGAAAATAGTTTCTTAAAACAACATGCTCAGTGGGGGGTAGAAACGACTAAAAGAACACTGAAATGAGAATATCATTAAGAAAAATTATTAGAAGACTGTCACTGATTTTCAAAAAAAATCTAATTTTATGCATGCTAATCTAAATATGCTGAAACACAAAGCATTCTTCAAATACTACTACCATTTGATGTCAATAAAACTTTTCAGAAATGTTCTTCAATATTCTCTTTTCTCGTCTACACTTTAATGCCACCATCCCGTTGTTTTATACCAAATGTATTGCCGATGCCAAAAAACAAAGTCACTGCAGTGTTGGCTGAAATTTTGTTCTTGAACTACTGAGAGTGTTAAGTGCCCCTCATTTTAACATCTCCAACACATCATATTGTCATTCTCAGCAAGTTTTCAATCCAGGCTGATGTGTCATAAAGCACAACGGTGTTTGCGAGCCGATGTGATTTATGAAGCATCTATTTCATATCAAGGTGGAAGTCGATGACTCCAAAAGGCTTTAAGGATGACACTTTGAGAATGTGAACAGATTCATCAAAGTGGATTATCTTTGCGGACGAAAGTACTCTCCAGAGGTTGACCTTCTTTAGAATTCCATCACTGGGACATGGAACACCACTGTGAGTGTGTTTTGAAAGATAAGGGACTGATCTGCCAGGAGGGTGATGAAGCGAGTGTGTGTGCAAGAGGGCCTCACATGTGGTCACGTTATGACGTAGCACTGTCCACCGTTTTGTCCCGGAACATTTGTATGAATTACATGTAGTTGAAGGGTTTGTCACCAATGACAACCTGCTCTTTCCCGGCATGTAATGACCTTGAGAACCTCCTCTTCATCCTCCATTTCTATCTGTTTTTCTACCTCCGAGGCAGGAGACAACACAGGTCTGACATGACAGACCGGTGATGAATCAAAGTGAAGACGCTTGACCCAACAGTTCATTCAATTTTGCATTTAATTTCACCCTGACGCTATTTCCATAAATAGTGTCGGAACTCATTTTTACTTGGCTAGAAACACTTCGTTCAGTAGATGTGACATGTATTTGCTCCAAGTGAACAGCATTATCAGCATTTCACAGCTTGAAATCCTCTTTGCTGAAAACAAGGGCAGAGTCTGTTTTACCTTTAAACATTTTCCATGACAACACATTACAGGGCAAAATCTCTCCGGAACTTGGAACTGGGCCCAAACCAACTGCCAGGCGTCATGCAGGGTTTTCACTTCATGTAAACGTGTGCAAATAAGTCCAGTACTGACTTCCACTCACATTTTGCATCTGTCACTCCCTCCTGCTGTTCATCACATCTCTTTTAAAGGGGAACTACGCCCATTTTCAAAATTCATACATGTTATTTCCATGGTCTAAGCAAGGGTGAAAGTAGATTGAAGTTCTTGCCGGTACTACTAGGCTACCCCAACCATCATCGCTTAATAATGTTCTCCTCCCACCCCCCTAGCTTCATGCATCCCTGACAACAATTCAATGTCTGTATGGTGTAGAAAGAAATTACAAAACACTTGACATCATGTATAGCAAATTCTATATTTACATAGTGAAAGTGCTGCAGAATAATTTGTAAATGTTTAAACTTTTCATGTTTTGAGTTGTTGTTCCGACTCAAGGGGGACATTCAGGTGAATTTTACCAGTCGGGAACTCGTATTTGCGATTATTCCAACACCACATGAATGCAGCGCAAATCTCGCAATGTTAATGGAAGTGAAACAGCATTACCACATGCGTCAACACATCAAGCTGTGATTAGGGATATTTGATACACCACACAGTTGTACCTAGCCTACAGTACTGCACAGATGCCATTCCATAGTTGCCACGTATAACACTAGGCATTTACTCACGGAGCTCTTGTCTGCATGAGGAGCGTAGTCAGATCCCGCGGGTCCAAGCGAATACGCAGGCGGAGTGTCGCTCCCCGTCTGAAAAGACCTTAACGCGTGTACAAACAAACAGACAAACCGAACCAGAAACAGACCCTCCTTGGCGAAGGTAACTAACTGTATGTTGACCTGATGTTAGCAGATGTGTTTTCTTGTTGGAAATGCGATCGTGAGTGATGGGTTGTATGTGGGCTTTGGCAGGCATCTGCCGGCATTGAATCTTACCGGCCTACTTTCACCCCCGGGTCTAAGACATATAGTAGTAGTAGTAGTAGTAAGTAAACTTGAACAACTCTCTTCTTGTGTCTTCCAAATCCAAAAAGTGCTAAAACCCAAAGTTGTGATGTCATAGGGCATAACGTGTGGAACTGCTCCGTAGACAGTGAATTGAGAGAGATGTTACAGATGACACTGAGAGCACCCAGGGGACCTGTTCTGAGTATATGGGAACATTTTCTGTTTCGAAATAGAATAAAACTCATTTTGGGTATAAAAAAAAGAAGAAAAGCTTAAACTCAGTGGGTCCACAAAGTCTCCCATTCATTGTATATGGAGCAGCCATAGTACCCTATGATTTCACAAGTTTGAGATTTACTTCTTTGGTTTCTGGATTTGAGAGAGAGTACATCATGTTCACAAATATTAACTGAACTTTCAGGTCATGGAAATAACATATTGTAATTCTTAATTTGGGTGGTGTTCCCCTTTAAGATTGCCTTCCTAAATATTAGGTTACATTCTGAACATAAATGTGTCCTGTGAAACCAATTCCCACCACCACTCACTTAATATGCCTAAATATACTAATGTAGTGTCATTTCTGCATTTGTACTTCCAGCAAATACAGTAAATCACCCTGCATAATGCCATCTCCAGGTCCAATTGTATTAACTTACACAGTCCTTTATATCCCAACTGTGCAGTGCTTTAGTCAACGTATAAATCGGGTGGTTAGTGTAGAGGAAAAAATTCTCATCTCAGAAGTGATTGGAATATTATCAACTCAAACATGAAAATATCAGCATAATGTGTAGGTATTTCTCATTTAAACCTTGTTCCCAACATTATTGTTCCACGTTGATTGTAAAATTGGGGTTTGGAATTATGCACTTCCCTTGTGTGCTATATGAAGTCTGACAGTATCATCATCATGCTAGACTGAAGCCAGAGGAGTGGTGTGTGTGTGTGTGTGTGTGTGTGCCATTATCCTGGGGGTTGGTTGTCAGATAAAGACTTAGGAGGTTTGAGTCCTGGATTGCCTTAAGCGGGGACCCTCATCTGCATGCACAGGGCCTCTGCAAGGCATTGGTGCAGCCACATAATGTCAAGCAATTTGCTGTAACACAAGGAAATTTGATTTCTAGTAGAGTGGGGAGTAGAGATGGACACTCCAAAATCACTTTGAAACATCTCAGTTTATATCAAATACAGCTCAGCTGGACTCAAGCGTATCCTCGTGGCATGGTGTCATGCACCCCGCGGCGTGCACACCACAAACCATCTCGCAGGTAATGCTGAGTGATAGGGGAACTGCAGGCACTGTGGTTGTCTTTGTTGTGGTGTGTTTCCTTTATCATCCCTGCCATAGGGTTTCATTGTCTAGCATACCTGTAACACATGCTACTAAACGATTTCTGCTACACACCAGATTTGTTGGGAGGGTGCAGGCTGTACAACTACCAGACAGAAGCTGTAAGCTTGTGTCTTTTCATATTAAATTACAAGTCTGAATCGTTCATGTTGCTGCATTGAAAACATCTTATTACAACCTCGGTCGAAAAAAAGGCAATTTTGTGTCGAACGAGCTATTGAAATGGTAAATCTCGAATCAAATCTTTGTTTTTGCTTCAGGCACAACCTTTTAAGTGCCATGGTAAAGTTCAAGGCTGCTATGGACAGAGCAGTGGAGAAGAAAACAAAAAGGAAAAAGCAAAGTAATCGGCATCACTGTCCACCACGTCATGGCAGTCTAAAGGCTAAACTCCTGCTCTTGCCAGTGTGATTAATGGCCGCATGCAAGCTACCACTTCAAAACTATGCTTGTGAATTGAGAAAAAAGATCAACCTGTGTTAGCCGTCTCGTATGAATACGTCTAACTCGGGTTAAATGCTCGTTTAGTAGACCCATGTTGCACAGTACGTACGCATGTCTCTTGCAATAAAGGTAAAAGAGTGCAAAGAACATGCCCCAAACATTTAAGAATATCTTATTAGTACGGCTGTCAATCAACTAATATATTTATTTAATCACATGATTGTCCATAGGTAATCGCACATTTTTTATCTGTCCAAAATGTGCCTTGAAGGGAGATTTGTCAAGTATTTAATACTCTTATCAACATGGGAGTGGGCAAATGTGCTTGCTTTATACAAATGTATGTATATATTTATTATTGGAAATCAATTAACAACACAAAACAATTATCCAGAATAAAAAAAATGCTCAGATCATAACATGTCAAACTGCAGCCCAACAGGCAACAACAGCTGTCAGTGTGTCAGTGTGCTGACTTGACTATGACTTGCCCCAAACTGCATGTGATGATCATAAAGTGGTGCATGTTTGTAAAGGGGAGACTCGTGGGTACCCAGAGAACCCATTTTCATTCACATATCTGGAGCTCAGAGGTCAAAGGACCCCTTTGAAAATGGCCACGGCAGTTTTCCCTCGCCAAAATTTAGCGTAAGTTTGGAACTTTATTTAGCCTTATTTCGTTTTTAGGTTTTCTAGTTTCAGATGATGCCAGTATAGTAGTTAAAAACTGAGCCCGCTACAACCTTAATTTACGTTAACGCATTATTATCGCATTAATTTGACAGCCCTATTTGTTATACCTAATTATGTGATTGTGACCACTTTGGAAATCCGTCTTTACCTTCACAGTTCCAGATGTGCTTGTTGGTTGAAATGAGCCTCTTGAAATTAACAGACAAAATATGCAAGTTCAGCTTTATTAGCATACACCTAAAAGTACTAACCAAAACTTTCTGACAATATTGTGTAAACAAAATGTATATGGCACAGTGTATTTGCAAAAATAGCATCTGTCAGACTTTGGCAAAATAGCAGTAGATTTCGTGTAAGATAGACTTGGAGTAGTTAACACGTTTTTTTTTGTTGTTGTCATTTTTCTTTAAATTGTGAAATATTTATTTTCTTTACATTGCAGTTAGTATTGTTGTATTTTAAAGAAGGAACAATAAGTTATTTTGTGTGACTGTGTCTGATACCTGGAAACGAGTTAAAGAAAGTGAGGAAGATAAACCTCTGCGTTAGCGTCTGGTTTTCAGTTCAGGTTTTACTGACATCCTCTATTACGTGTAATAGGATTGTATGTTGCATTTATTTTTACAAATACCAGTGTGACGTGAAAAGATGAGTAGGTCCTATTCATCATCACACAGTGGCTACAACATGGCACAGTAGTGTGAAAACAGGTTTTCTCAATTACTCTGGCTCACCTCCCCATGTTTGTGTTGCTCTAAGTGGAGGGACACTCGCAGGCTTTCGTTACATGAAGCGCTCCGATAGAAACACAGTAGAGACAAGATGAGAAAATTGAAGAAGGAATTGGTTTGGGGCATCGTCGGGAGGAACCATATATGTGCCTGTAATGCCACAGTACCTTTCACAGTGATCTAGATTAGTGTTTAAATTGTGGTGTTTTCATTGGACCAGCACCAGAGATGCAAGCTTCTGCGGCAGCGTATGCCGCCAGGGGGAAAGGAGAGCCTGCTTGTGTTGCTCTGAAGGGAGTCACTGCAGTTTGTGGAGGAGTTGGCTCTTTTAATCGGGTTATTCATTCGGTATTATCGCTGTAAAAAGCTGGAGGCACTGACCATTTCTTACAGCTCAACCTCATCAATAATCCACTAAAACACTAAATTATTCACAGACCTCTGGACTCAGGTGAGAGGATGTTACAGCTGTTGAACTTTGCCAGCTGTGTCACCTCATGTTCAATAGATTGCACATCCATAGTTTCTACTTCTGTTACTACTCACAGTGTTGATCTATTGTGATTAAATCCTCCCACACAAAAAGAGGTTTTTCAATCAAGAGCTGCACAAGGACAGATTTTCTTCTGTAAAAAAAAAGAATGTATTTCTCTCCTGTAAGTCTGTATCTTGAACTAGATTTGCAACACTTAAAAATGCTCTAAATGAGACACTACAGATTCTCCATGTTTGCTCAAATAAAATTATAATGTGTGCGCTATAAAGGTTGAAAATCTTAGTTAATGGTTGTATAAGAAGTGAAGTGACAAAATGATGCTGGAATGATTAATTGATTAATTAGTATCAACAGAAAGTTAATTAACAATCCTTTTAATTAGGGTGATGTATTGGCAAGAATCTGGTGGTACAATACGTATCATGATACAGAGGTAACGATTCAATATATTGTGATGTATTGCGATTCTGTAATCAAGGCGATATATTGCTATTGATATATTGATTTTTTTAATGTTATTTTAGGAAAACTGTTATAGTATAAGCAACACACCACCATTTACATTAAATCTGAGTAAAAATAGTTAACTCTTTTTATGCAATCAGCACAGTGGGATCTGCTTTTGGATTCATATTTATATTACAATACCTTGTTTTTGAGAATCAATACAGTATCAAAAACATAATATTGCCATATTCTATTTTTTCTATATTTTCTTACACCCCTACTTTTAATAAGCCATTGGTCGTTTAAATCAAAACAATGATGTGCATCTTTATGAAATTTTATAAACTATACAGTTTATACAAATACTAATTAACTGATTAATGCCAAATTCATTAAAAATAATAAATACGTGTTATGCAGCCCTAAACCATTAGATTAAAATACAAAACCAGCTACATCTAGAGAGCGAGAGAGCAGATTGCTGATGTTATCTCACAAGATTTCGCTTCTTTGAAGCCCAGCATTTCAGCTACCTGCTGCTGTTTAAGGGCCACCAACATGCACAGCTGCCCAGAGCAGCTATTTTAAACTGCCTTGTGATTCCACTTGTGAGCATGTGTGTGTGAGCTGCATATGATGAAGTGCTTCCCTGTCAAAGGGTTACTTACAGTGGCGTTGTCCCAGGAGAGTTTGTTGTGTGACACTGGCAGAGGGAGAGCAGTGACCCCTGTGATGGCCAGCTGAGGGACAGAGGCCAGCTCTCACTGTGTTAGAGGACAAACCTCTCAGTGGTCGGTTAAACTAATCACCACAGGGACCGGCCGATATTGCTTTGTTACAGGCCTGCATCCCCACTTCAGAAATAAGTCTGACAGATAAATGAATGCACTTCACTTTGAGCCTCACACAATGCAAATACAGCTAACAAGCAGGCTGACTGACTGCTCCAAACGTATGCCTCTGGTGGCCAAACTGGCCATAGTCCCATCTTTCTGCCTCGTTGCAGTTCTCTTTTTCTTATTGCTTTCTTATCTCATTGTCATTGACATGCTATTATCCATTTCATTGTTTTGTTCCGGCACATATTGCACTCATCCGTCTCGCGTGGGATCCCTGTTTATCCTGCACATGGTTTCTTCCATTTTGTCTCAACATGTCCTCTTTGTCCTCACTAAGGTTGTTAGGTAAAGCTACGCTTTGTTTTGTTTGTATCAGGTTAAGTAATGCTTTTGCATTGTCTTCATTTGTTGATCAGTAAGAGATCATTTAAGGCATGATATATGGCCATATGTATAAAATATGTTATTTTGAGTGTTTTTCTGAACCAACATTACCATTTGTCATACCTGGGTCATAACGGCAAGTGCATTTTTGAATCTCAATGATGAGGCAGTGAAACAGTATTCTTAAAAAAAACTAGTTTATCGAAGTATATTATTCATGCCAACTTAACTTATCAGGCTGTTCTCGTACACTGATTCTACCTACGAAAGTAATGCACTGTAATTCGTGTATATCCAAAATTGTGTGTAATTAACGTAATCATGAACAAGGAAATATAAGGGAGGCGGTCCGGGTGGATGGTTGGGTCAAAAAATACCAGTACCAATACCTACTTTGATTTCTTCGTCACGTAACTTGCTACTTAAGTAACGCCACTTTCAGTTATTTTAAGCCAAACCACGATCTTTTCCTAAACCTAACTAAGTATTTTTGTTGCCTAATCCTAACCAAATCAATCTTTTGCCTAAACCTAAACGTTGAATTAATAAATAATGATGCATTGTTTTCCAGGAAGCAAATTAACAGAATATTATCAGACTATGGCAAAATGACAAATACATGTTTGAGTGTTTTAAACTTTAGAGCGGTGGGCATGAAAGGCTGGTAGGGTCATGGCTGCTATGAAGGATAACTCAAATAGGCCATTGGAATGACTAGGCTTTGTATTCATAACCTACAGTAACACGCTGTTGTATCATCCTTTTGTATTTTGTTCTGAATCATCTAATGAGGATTTATTTAACATTTAGCACTGATTGTTCACTAAACAACCCCTAAAAGAATCAGTAGGAGGTTTTAAGTGATGAACAATGTTCAGGAGTGTTAATTAGCTACTGCTCTCCACATGTTGTCTGTCCAAGCTAATATAACGGAATATAATGTCACTGGTTAACCCTTGCACTGCCTCAGATAATCACTAATAGTATCATGTTGTTGATTAGAATAAAAAACACCTGAGAAGTGCTTTGTTTAAAACAGCAGACAAAGATGATATTTGAGAGCCTGGAATGTTACTAACAAATTACAGGTGCAAAACTAATACTCCATGTGTTTCCATTGGAGCAGCTCCAGCCTCTCTCTCAAAAAACAGAGTTGATTGGGCTCTTTTTTTTTAAATAGATGAAAACCATAGTGTTTTTTATTTTATTTTATTACAATAAAGGCTGTAACATACTGTATTCATGTCAGGTAATCACATGAACACAGGTGAACAGGTAGATGTCTGCAGTATTCCTATGCAGTGTTGGATTTATTAAATGCACTCATGCATTTAACCATGCGATAAATGTGTTAAACACATTGACATTCTTACAGAGAAATGTGTTGTTATGTGCCCTGTTATTGATTTTCAGTGAAAGTCCTCTTAGGAATGTCAACGCGTTATACTTTTCAGATAGGATGTATTGATATGCTCGCCGTGTGCTCGCAAACATTTCCAGTTCACAGCAAGGAGAATCTTATCATGGTGTCTGACTTTGTCAACACTATTAAATTTAGAGGGAGTCAGAGATTAATAACTTCCACGTAAGGAGAAAATAGGAAGAGGCGCAGGCTTGGGAGCATACAGAAAGATTAATGAGTGTCAAAAACAATGAATTTTC
>CAKALG010041372.1:0-31374 GCA_916700815.1 Helicolenus hilgendorfi | reverse complement strand
CAGGACCTAGTCATTTTTTAAACGATACCTAGCCCTAATCAAATCCGACCATTCTCAGTACTCGGCACATATTAAGCATGACTACAATGAGTTATCAATGTAATAATCTGACAGTTATAAAAATGTTGCTTTTAGATACTTGTTACATTTCTATGTCTTAAGCTTTACATGTAGAATTATGTTTTTATATCAAACTACTGTAGAAAAATGTAGAAGTCAGAGGAATAATTAATGCAATCTGTCTTTCTAGGTTATAATGATGATATGTTAGAATTTTTAGGATGACCTCACTCCAGTTGTTTGTACCCTGGAAGCATTTTATCATCAGCGAACAAATACACAAGAGTCCAAATGATGTGCAGCAAGATACCGAAGTTGAAGTTATTACAGCCCTGTACTAGCCTGAATAACCTTCACATTCACCCAGTGTATTGTAAGGAAGGATATATCTACTATACAGCCACACCAAGCAAAGTTAGCTGTCTGTTAGCCTGCAAACTTTAGCTTTAATGCTGTCTTAGCTGCCCTTGTTCCAAATTTGTAAGCCACATCTGCATTGTTAGCTCAGTGAGCTTGCAGCGGAAATATTAATCAGTAACACTAAAATTTATTTTTACTCAAAGATTAGCAACAGAAAATATATTTTCAGCTGGAGGAGAATCTGACACACAGAAATGCTTTACTAAAATATTTATAATACATTCATCTTTGCTAACACCGAACATTAGCAGCTACAGCTAAATGATACACTATGCTAGAGATGTTGCTCAATCCCGCACTTCTGATTTTGATATACTTTGCAAGAGCCAACACGTTCTCATCCCAACTTGTTACACAGTCTATATCTTTTTAATTTATTGGAAAAACATTGATGTGTTCGACAGAAAATACAACTAGGTGATTTACTCTAGCATCCTTCAGTTAGATATATTGAATTGAACATACATATTTTCCGTTTTCTGTTTTGAATAGAGTTTTCAAATCCCACATAAATTAAAATGCTAAAGTAAAAAACAACTCTTGTACAGATATAAAGTGATTTGACATTGTGTTAGCTTCATACCATATATATAATGTTGCATTGTTGTGATCGTTGCAGATTCTCTTATTCTTTGAGAACTATTTGACTGGCAGATATTAGCTACATCTCAGGAGGCAGTTTGAGCAGCCACCGTTCCGTGGTGAATTGTCGCTCCAATTATGAACTGCTGAAGTATGGAGAATCCCAGCCTCAGTTAATCCTGCCCTGTCAATAATCATGATGTGTAAAAGGCGGTGACTTGACATATTTTTGGCATAGCCACTTGCTTTTAGCTGGATGAGTGTCAGTGTGGTGGGAATTTTCTGTAAGTGCACGCGTTTACTGCCAGAAAGAGAGAGGGGGGGATGGAAGCAGACAGGGCAGACAGCGAGAGAGGGCACACACACACACACACACACACACACACACACACACACACACACACACACACACACACAGTAACACCGAAACACACTTTTACAAGAAGCAATCTCAGAGATATCCAAGAAAGGTCTTGGTAGTGATTGGGTGGACAGCTGAGCAGTGATAACCTACGAGAGTAAGAGTCCTCAGATAAGGACTGTCTCTTGTCTGATGGCCACTTTGCTTCCCTCACCATCACTGTGGCAATGTCAGCCAATGTCACAAGTGCTGAAAAGTACTGCTGTTCAAGTTGGCAATACTAAAATTAGTCAAGCTAGTGACCTCTCTCTTCCTTGTTCGCTGGCAGTCTTGCCAGGCAGAAAGTTTAATGGGACTTTTACTTTGGCTATGAGCAGTATAAAACCATTTTCCTCTATTTTAGTGTCAGGTCTACTGCTGTAATGGATGCGTGCCATGCTAATGGATGCATACCTTCTTGTCCAATTCGTGTTATGTCAACACGGTATATTAAAGTGCCACATAGACAATCAATACATAACTGTATCCTGCCTTATTAAATCAGTTATTGGTTTTTTTTTCAGCAAATTACAAGTATATTCAGAGCCTCCTGGAGGATAATGTCATTGTCTTTGTAATCTCAGAACAATGTTGTTTCTATTAATCTTTGTAACGTTGTTTGACACTTTACTTGTACCAAAATATTGTTTTAGAAAAAAAGTATGTTTGAACAACTATTATTTATTCATTGTGTTAACTGAAAGTAGTGCATTCCTTTAATGTTACACTATAACACACTTCCACACCTGTAAGCTGCCCAGTACAACCCCAGTAAATGATACTGCAATAAGGGTGCTTTCATACCTAACCTGTTTGGTTCGGTTTAAACAAACTCAGGTCCGTTTGCACGGTTAGTACGGTTCACTTGTGCTAGTGTGAAAGCTGTCAATCGCTTCCAAGCAGACTCTGTTGGGGTTCGTTTGTGGTGTGAAAGCAAATGAACCAACCACAGGATATTTTGATCGCAGATATGTGATTTTAGCAAAAACTAAACTACTAATAAATCCATCTGCTGATCGTGAAATCTGTTCAGGAAGTGATCTTATTCATCTGTATTTAAAGCCATGTATATAAGCATGAGAGCGCATGTATTTTTCCTAATTAATAGGTAAAAAGTTGTTAAACCTGCGGTGCTTGTATCCAACTCTGTGTACTTTGTCAGTTCATTAACTCCATTAAAAACTGACCCCACAGTGAGCCGATCATACGCTTGTCCTTACGCTCCCTGACGTTCGGACTATACGTCATCTGGGAGCGTTATAGTGCTACATAAACTTCTGTCACTCGCCACAATTTGATTTCTCCACGTGGGTCCTGATGATGCAGGATAACAATTGTCAAAACTGTCTAATCAACGAGTTACCTGTCAGTCTATGTAACATAATGTTTGCTCCTCTGGTTTGTTTGTAAAAAGTCAGTGTGAACAGGAACCGAACCAGAACTAAAATGCAGCAATGTATATTTTTTTCTTCTTTGTCCGGACCAAATGAACCGAACTACAGGTGAGAAAACACATATACAGTATATAATGCTTTACTACTTTAACAGAGAAAGTGCTTTTCAATTTGCCTCTCATTCACCAGCCCTGACCATCAGGAGCAACTGATTCACAATCTTGCCGAATGGGATCTAACCACCTACCCTGCGATTAATGTATGACCCACTCGACCTCCTTAGCCACAGCTATCTGCTGTTGGCCTCTGAAGCTTCATTGGTGCAGTTAAGGGTTAAGCATTCGGGGTTATGGGTCGGCCCAAGAGCACCACAGTGGTGAAAATGAGGGAGGGGAAGAGCACTGCTCTTTAACCTTTCCTATACATTCAGCCTGCTGGGTTCAGGGATTAAATCATCAGCCTTCCATAAACTATCAATATATACTGCATGTCAGGCTGAGACATGAAGGGGCTGTGCAATAATCCCAGAAATAAGTGAGTCAGATTTAGCCTCAGGTTAAACATGTTATTAGGGGTGGGAATTACCAGAGTCTCCAAGATACCATATTATCACAAAACTTAAGTCACGATACAATCTTGTTGCGTCAAGATATATTGCAATTTCTTACCTTTTTTCAACTGCAAATTATGCAGTTTGTCAACATCTGTTTTATCTAATAAGAAGGGCTGCCAAAGTTAACACACACATTTGCACATTAGCTGCTCAGTTAGACATTACTCTATACTGCAGCTTTACTAGAGCTGTCAAAGTAAACGTGATAATAACGCATTAGTGCAAATTAGTTTTAATGCCACTAATTTCTTTAACACATTAACGCGACTTGCAATATTTTTAGGTTGTAGCGGATTCAGTTTTAAAGCTAGAGTGAAGATACTGGTATGATATGAAACTACAAAACCTAAGGAATCCATTGGTGCCAACCGTGTAGCTTGTCACAAAGATTGCTAAAGAATGCTCCAAACTTGTGCAAAATACCGGCTTGTCCATTTTCAAAGGGGTCCCTTGACCTCTGACCTCCAGATGTGTGAATGTAAATGGGTTCTATGGGTACCCACGAGTCTCCCCTTTACAGACATGCCCACTTTATGATAATCACATGCAGTTTGGGGCAAGTCATAGTCAAGTCAGCACACTGACACACTGACAGCTGTTGTTGCCTGTTGATTTGAGCATATATTTTATACTAATGCTAGTTTTTTCCTCGCCAAAATTTAGTGCAGCTTTGGAGCATTTTTTAGCCTCCTTCATGACAGGCATGACATGGTTGGTACCAATTGATTCTTTCAGTTTTCTAGTCTCATATGATACCAGTATCTTCACTCTAGCTTTAAGACTGAGCCCACTGATGCCTCTGAAAAACAGAATAGCAGTCGTCCGATTGTTAAGAGGTCAATAGTCTGTATGAAAAAAATCAATAGTTGACGTCCGTGTATCAATACAATATTGCCATGCATAATATTGTGACACTATGCTGTATTGATTTTCGATTTGATTCGATTAGATGTTAGTGTGTGCATAATAACAGATTCTACCGAGGCTTTCATCAGCAAGCTGGTTGAATTGCCTGACCTTCAGACACTTGTGAAATAATTTGCGAACAGTTATCAGAAGCGAGACTCCTGCCAATCACAGCAGAGATGAGTGAGCTCCATTGATGGTGGCAGGTTTGACATTTGTCAATCATGACGATGGCAAGTGAGCCACACAGATGGGAACAAATCATAACTGTGGGAAGTTGAGGGGCGTCGCTTGTGGGTGTGTGTGAGAGAAACTCTTTCAGCATACAGCTACAGTATGATGTGTAGGCCAGGGAAACGTGCTGCAGTGTCAGTGATTATGATATGATATACTGTACACAGAAGTTCCACGTTTGCCTCTCTCACGTTCTGCTCGTTCCAACAGGCCATAAACTATGCTCATTTATGTGCATTTAATTTCACATTCCACCCATGCAGGCAACAAAGAGTGCATTTGATGAATTGCACAATTAGACTTCTGTTAACTTCCAGTTGCGTCGCCGTATCCGGGAAGTGCCTCTCTTTTATCTGCCCAATCCTCATCAGGCGTCACACAGTGTTGCAAATCCTCTTTCATAAATTCTCCTTGATTCTAACTTGTATTTCTGAGTTGAAACCCCTGACTTTGACAGCCTTTTTGCTAATTATCCACTTGATTACTGATTTTATTTTAACACCGCTCCTATTACTGTCACCAATGGCCTCAGCATTTCATGCCCCATTACAAGCAAAAGTGAAAGGATAAAACACCAAGAAAGGCAAGAAAGGAGAGAGCAACCTTGTGCGATAATTAGTGGAGCTTTCTCTTTGGCAGAATAAAACACCTCTGGATGAGATTTCTGCTCTAAGTGCTTGAGCTGGAAAACGTATGGGTGATATTAGAGGGGTAACGTCTGTCTTGTTTGTGAACACAGCCTGCAAATCAAGCTCATCATTAAAGACACCGTGGCAGCTTTTAATATTATGGATTCAGAATATATACTTTATGGCAAGCCTCCAAAACCTGAATGGGATTTGCCTTTCATGAGACAGATAAATTTGACATAGTAATGAATTAAAGTGCTTCTTCAACATGAAGCACGGTACAGATAGGGCCAGATTGCCCTCAAAGCTTTGAAAGCAAAGCACTGTCTGCCTTTTCTTATTAAAACGAAAACCCTGTTAACTTTAGCACACTTGTAAAAGTGACAATTGAGGGGGAATAAATGGTCCCTGACCCCCGCAGAATAGAAATTTTAAACACTCTAAAGCATTTTTATTGACAACTGAGCGCTCAGTCTGCCATGTCAGGCTAATACTACATACGTCTCACATAACATCTGAAAAGCCCCAATGGACAGGCTGTTAGCAGCGCAACATGTCATGCTGGAGCAACGTGATGGAAAACATTTCGGGCTCTTTCCAAAGCCTGAGCGTCTGAAGTGCAGTAATGATATCATTTTCATTGGCTGACAATACTTCAAACTCCTGTTTACTGTATTTAGGAAGGCACCAGATAATTACTTTGTTTTCCCCACATTGTTCCCCCCACTGTGCCGACGCACGCTTCAATAAAGTGACTCATTGCGTCAATGAATATTTACAATTGTTGGAAATTAAGTGCACTCCAGGTTTGGTTGTGAGGGTGTAAGCAGTCATTCGTTAAAATAGTTGTTGGAATAATGCACGCTCATTAAAAGCAACCAACTAAATCTAAGCAGAGAAGCTAATTACTTATAAAAACTGCTGAGCAGATGTCTGGTGCTGTTGCCATGAGGAGACGCCCTTTTTTTTCCAGGGTAAAGCCACAAGTTAACACCAGTGAAGTACACCAGTAAACAGTCTATTTATACACAAGTATTACAAGGAAGCCACACTGGAGACGCTGGGTTCAGTGCCATTGAAGTAAGTGTGTTTTCATTAGTGTTTACAGATGTGCATTTTGTAACACTGTAGAAAAGACATTTATAGGGTATCAAGGACGCATGTGCAATCATTGTACTTACTACATACTATGTAGAAAACAAAGAGAGAACAACTAAGCAATGTTATTGTACTTACAACATAAAAGCACTGTCAATAGTCACAGTAGAGTAAATATAAAAGCAGCAGAAAATATGGACAGAGAGAACAAAACAAGGAGCAAAATTAAAGGAGCACTTCAACATTTTGAGAAATATGTTTTTTTGTTTGTTTGGTTGTTTTTTTTCAATATTTTATTTATAATTTTTCCAGAAAGAAAAGCGACAGAACATTGAAGTGGTTAACAAACAGCCACATTACCCGCCTCCTCCCACACCTCCCAACACATGCAAGGGAGAAAAAGAAAGCAAAACAAAACTCTCGGTGTATTCTTCTTCATAATCATCGTCATCCGTAAATACAATTACATTGTGTTCTTAAGTATATAAAGACAAATGTTTAACTGAAAGTAAAAGTAATTGAGGTGTCATGTGGGTCACCTCCATGCTGTGATATTGTCAAGGAAGTGTTGCCATATGTGTGTAAACCTACTTGCTTTCCCTGAAATCTCATATCGAATTTTCTCCATATAAAAAGTACCAGAGAACTCTGTGAGCCAGGTTTCAAAGCAACGCATATCTCTTTGTTCCAGACCGTAAGAAGGATTTTCTTTGCAATTACCAGTCCACACTGGATCGACAAAGTTTTCTGGCATTTCAAGGTTAGGAGGGATATCATGTCTGTAAACATCTGAGTTGCAATGAAAAACTTCTGGCCAAAACTTGTAGAGTCTGGTGCAAAACCAAAAATGATGAGCTACCATTCCATCAGATTGTTTGCATTTAATACACAGTGCGGATGAGGATGGCTAGACATTTTGTGAAATAAACTCAGAGAAAAAAGTTTGGAAATTTGTGTTTGGTGGATTATTTCTCTGTTGTTACAATGCTAATGGTCATTGTATTTTACATCGTTGCCTGTTTAAAGCCTGTTTATTTACCTTCGCAATGATTTCCAACTTGTAAGGATCGTGCATTTGTGGGATGAGCAGCACAGCTGATTATGTGGGTAGCGGCCAAGAAAAATGTGCCAAAATCCTAAACGGTTATTGTTGTTATTGACTCTTGTTTTGAGTTGTTTGGTGGATTGGATGATTGAACTCTCTATCAGTAACAAGGAACAAACAAGACATATTGGCAATTTTACACTTTATTCATTTAATCCACCGTCAGGAGCCTCAGTAGAAGGCTGGAAGATCCATACGCCGCCACAGCAGCCTGGCACCTCCTCCTCATGCTGGTCACCAATCTGGTCACACATTGCTCAACCAGGATGCAATTTGGTTTTGCGGAACACCAGCTTGAACTTGCCTTATCACACGGGCCTTATCCAAATTAGACCAACGTGGCATGCCAAATGCCATTGTGAAGGTAAATAAACAGGCTTTCCAGTGATGTAAAATATAATGCCAATTAGCATTGTAACAACAGAGAAATAATCCACCAAACACAAGTTTCAGAACTTTTTTTCTGAGTTTATTTTTATGTACTGTCTTGCCGAGAGTTACATGAAAAGATCAATACCCCTCTGTT
Source organism: Helicolenus hilgendorfi (assembly GCA_916700815.1). Lineage (NCBI taxonomy): Eukaryota > Metazoa > Chordata > Actinopteri > Perciformes > Sebastidae > Helicolenus > Helicolenus hilgendorfi. The sequence goes on along the minus strand of CAKALG010041372.1, from coordinate 23,407 downwards.
TTTCTGTTCAATATGGAGCTTGCAACATCTATATCCACAGTGTTGTGTCACAATGTTAATTTTGTTAACAAAAACTATGGCGAAATATGTTCATCAACAACCTTTTTTCCTGACTAAGACAAGACAATGACAAGACGGCACCGACGTCATTAAACACTAACGGTGACGATATCAAACATACAATATAGTTGACGAAAAAAGAGGATAAAACTAACATTCCCTTAAAGTCAGCAATACATCAGAATGTAATTAATTGTAAAAACTTTCCAAGAACAAATCAATGAGGAGGAAACAGAAACTGCTTGCGCTTGTTGTTTTTTTCTCAAGGCCATCCGATAGAAAAGGTTATGGACGTCTGCAACACATTTTTGGGGCTATATCTCACATAATCTACTACTGTGCATGAAACTCACTCTCCGCATGCAGCTGACATGCATATAAATGGAGAATTGCAAATTGCCTTATCAAGCACCAGGTAACCACTTGATGCTGAAGTGCACCTTCCCAGGAAACCTCTTTGTCATAACCTCTCCCAAACCCTTCCCTGTATAATCCTACTCCAATCTCCTCAAGGTGGGATTTGTCTGGATCAATTTCATAATGCATTATTCATTTGAGAATTTAATCAAATATCTCCTCCACCAATCAGCCCAACCCATAGCTCTCCTAACCCTCCCTCGCCTCTCTACCCATCATATCGCTGATTGTTAGTGTCACCTGCAATAGCAGATTATCAGCCAAATGAATTACTGGGTCACAGGTGAATTAGACGCTTGGCTGACTGTAATCTCTTTTTCTCTGGCAAAAGTAGTTTACTGTAAGTTAGGTTTTTTTCCTTTTCTTTTTTTGAGAGTGGAAAAAGTGCTTGAGAAAATCCCCTTTCTGCCTGGCTTCCCGCGGGTTTCTGCAGTGTAATGGTTTCCTTTGAGAGGCACTGGTAGGAAAGTGCTGATGCTTGTTGGCTGTGTGTGCTTGTGTGTGTGTAAAGGCAGCTATTTTCCATGGCTAACTGAGCCACTGATGAGCCTGCCAGCCAGGCCAGGGTCTTGTACAGTGTGTGAGCTTTTGTGTGTCTGCACATGCACATTTAAGCCTGTGGGCAAACCACATTCGTAATCCTGTGTATGGATGCCAGCGTGCTGTATAGTCACGCTGGGTGCAATTAAAACCCTACAGTTGGCCAATTGAAATAGATGTAATACAGCAATTTATGACGGTAACTTTCCCTGCATGTCCAGGCATCGTTGTTTGCGAACGTTAAAGTACATCACCGCTTGTACAGCAGTCTGCCTTCTAACTTTGTTGATGGAGGCAACGACTAATTGCTTTTCTCGTCCTCTCCTCGCCTGGGAGGACTGAAAAGTAAATCAGTGTGGGGCAGAAACAAGCCCCCAGGAAGTGCACTGGGCTTTTAAGCAAACATTCAAACGGTGGAATTACAGCTTGCACGTCCATCATGTAATGTTGTTGGGCCCAAAAAGACATTTTCCCATACACTTATATTGGAAAAGAGACATCTGTAAATCAGTGGATATTTTTTTTTCAGGTGAATCAACTTCCAAGTATGAACACTTGAATAGCTCTTATTTAAATCATTCAACACTCAAACCACAAGTGAGATTCCAAGTTAAGGGGTCAAGGAATTTTGTTTCCACCCTCCTCACTTCCTTTCTTTCAGCTTCATTACAGTCAGTTGTCAGTCTGCTGTCCTCAACTGTCTCTTTACATGCATAAATAACGAAAGGGAGGTCATTCAGGTTTATGTCCACAGCTCTTCTGAGTGCTCCAAACCTAGCCTTCAATCGCCCAAAAGAACATCCAGTCACCATTTGGCCTCGACATGTTAAATGTGTTCCCCGCTTTGTCTCCTGTGACTGGAACATTTTTCAAATGTAAAGTAGCAATTAGTCTGAGGAGTGCTGACAAAATGTAAAAAATCCAGTAGTCTGTCATCTCTGTTATTGTTTCTGGTGCATGCTCATTACACAAAGCAACAATGGGTATGTGTGAAATGAGGAGAGGACGTCATCGTTTCCCAAACGCTCCGTTTTACACGTCCACACAGATACAAAGTAACCAGAGTTTTTAAAAATCTGCACTTTAGAAGGTTTTTTCAAAAATATCCGTTTTTGGACGAGAGGCCAAAACATAGAGGAAAAAGTCTGTATTTAAAGATATCTGCATACGTGTAGACTGGGACTTAAAGGAAACGCTACTGATCGCCAGAAGATCTGGTTACTTTTATTACTCAGCATTCGAGCCATTTCAGTTGTGTCTAGAAGAAGATAGCGTTTTTTGGAAGTTTTCACAATTTGCGGGTTACCTTCTAGACATGACCAGCCATTTTGGTATCATGCGCCACTGAGCAACTCTCATAGGAATGAACGCTGTATCCAGTTCTCTTTATACATCTATGGGCAGAAGGGCTCTTGTTGCTGCTTTGTTGTTCCTTTATATTAATGCAGATGAAATTATATGATAATCAGAAATCAGCCAACATTGCTTCCCCTTCTGTACACCCAAAGAGGGTGGGAAGCCTTTAAACATCTCAGAGGCATTTTTTTCCCTCCCCAGGAAATACAAATGTATTTGTTTTGATCTTATCTCTTTTTTTTTTGAAGAACCTTATGTGCTATTCATGAGTGTACACAACAAAAAAACACAGAATCTATTCATCTGCTATCATAGCCACCAAGGACAAATTCTACTTTCACATAAGCAGTATATTTAGTTCAAAAGGCTATTTTGTTGATGTTGTTCCACATCAACTGGCAAATATGTCATTTAGGCGACTAATATGGCTGTGGTGTGCTGAGGAACAGAAATGGCTCGCGGCTGTTGCACTTCTCTCACTGTTTTCCTGCATCTCGTTGTTTACTAAGTCAAGGTGGTGCGAGCCGTTTGAAATCGCAGCTTCTCTTCTATACGGCCTCAGCTTTACATTATCCCACGAGAAGGGAAGGTGCAGGAGAGCTTGTTCAGAAACTCCTACGCAGTAAGAGCCAGTGTGCTGCCAGAGCTTTTAAGCTACAGTTTGAGGCTCACCTCTTGCACCATGAGTGACATGCACACTCACTACTGACACTGTGGTTTCTCAGTCTGTTGTTGTTGTTGTGTCTTTAACACTGTACAAAATGATATCAAAGATAGCTCAGAGTAATACATAACACAGAGGAACATGCACACAGTCACATACTGTATAGACTCATTATTTTCTAATGTAAGTTTATGCTATGTAGTATTCATCTGTGGTGAAGGTAGTTAGTACAAAAGCACTACAGTCTATTTGAGAAAATGTTGCAGGAGGAACCGTCCACCCACGCAGAGTTTTGACCCCCATCTGCTCCAACTCAAATTGTGCTGCAATAAAAATCCACACTACGGTGTTTGAATTTCACACGCTGAGGGATAAATGCTCTCAGGTACGGTGCGTGTAACCTCAGGGCACAGCCCGCTGTGTTTCCACATGTATGTTCGGCGAGGAGGATGCGGTGCACCGTGGCTTTGGCTGTACGTGAAGTCATTGAGGAGCAGCCTCTCTAGATATTACGGGGCATCAATCCCCTGTCTGTCAGCCTGTCTAGGCTGTTAACCACCTCTGGGCTGCACCATTGATCTCCGTAATTGTCTCCCACTCTTCAAAGGGAGCTGAGAGTTGGTTTGATCCGAGCTGTTTACTTTCACAGCCCCTATAGTCCTGCTCTCTGAAGAAGAGAGCTATCAACCACTTCAGGCATGAGCTAGCATATTATAGTGCTATTACTGTGCGCGTGTTTGTGTTTGGTTGTGTGTGTGTGTGCGTGCGCGTGTGTGTGTAATAGGAAGGAAGAAAGGTAGAGAGCGACCCAGCATAGCCTGTAGCCTTACAGGCCTGGGGGTGAGCTAGCAGCTTCTTTCTGTTACATAAGGGCAGGGAATTGCAACCTGCTCGTTCCCTGTTATCTATCCACGGGTAAGTAACGGAACTCACTGCACAGAACCCCATGTTGTCAGCTCTGCACAAAATTACAGGCTTCATTCAGCTACTGTTTGTCTGAGAAATGTTTTTTTCCCCCCCGACACCAAAAGCTTCATACTAATGCCACAAAAGATAAATGATGTGACAAACAGGATGTGGTGCTTAGCAGCATGTTTTGCGGGTGAAACAAATGATAGAGTGCATCCTTTCTCCACTCTGTCTGCAACGGCTTTCCGCTTCTGCATTTGTGGACCTCAACTAGAACCGCGGAGTCAGAGATGGGGAAACTGCTTCTAACCACAGCCTCGGCCAGGTCGAGCTGATAGCAGCTCGCCATTAGTAGCTGATAAATAATACACACTCACTTTTTCTGAGTGTATGATCATATGGATCGGTGTCATCAGCTGACAGAGATGAAAGGGGTCTATTGAAATGCAACTCTATCAAAACAGCTTCATGTTTGCCGTGCTGCCATTTAAATGTAGTGCTGAAGTCAATAGAGGGGGTTTGGATGGGGCTGTGCAGGCTTTGGACCTGCTACCAAGTCATGTTTACAGACTGTGAGTGAAGGAGCCTTGATTTTTATCACCTAGTCTGCAGTGGGGTTAGCCGTTAAAGTTTATGGACCAAAGCCGAGTGTGGGGGAAGGCGGTAGTCGCTATATTGTGCTTCCAGTGTAGCAAGGGCAGGCTGCATTGGCCACAAGTTGAGTTTCTTTTTCTCCTACCTGCAGCTTCTGTGAGATAAATAGACACGACATGTGAATCTGATTTTCTATGTCATTTTACTAAAGCACCTTCTCATCATCCTTGGCGAGGCTTCTGTCAGAAAACCTTGATTCCCTGATAGTCGGCCGGTTACTAAAAAGGACCAAAACGTGATTAAATAAGCAAGAGCAGGGATAGAGAGAGGGAGAAAACTAATAGAGTGGTAGGAAGGGCTTTTTGTTTGGGGGCAAGCATTGACAAGCTGAAGAATGTATGTGAGAGCAGGTATGAACACTTAGCCTGTATTGCAGTGTTTTACTCGCCTCTGACAGAGAATCACAGATACTCGGGAGCCTTAAACTGTTTCTGAAAAAGAGGGATATTAACTTGTCCGCCGCTCTGCGACGTTGCATGGCTCTAGATAGATATCTGTGCTGCAGGAGAAGGAATCCTAAAAGGAGTTTCCCCTGTTTCTCTCTCAGCAGTCAACGTTCAGTGAGTATTAATACTTTTCAGTCCAGTCTCCTTTGAGTGCTTATGAAGTCTGAGTCAGGTGTAATGATATCTTCTTGGTTCCTTTAGTTTTAGCACAGAAAGTGTGTCGCTTTAAATGTTTTGAGAAGCAGGAGATATCACATTACAGAACATGTATTTCCAGCACACTAAACATTTTCAAGGACAGCCACTTGCAACCACAGAAAGCTGCATCTATGGTAAATGGTAAATGGACTGCATTTCTACCCATCATTTCTACACATCCATACACCAAAGGTGGCGGAGGGGTTCAGGGTCTTGCTCAAAGACACTCATACCTCTTTTTCACCAAGGCAGTTCTGAGCCGGTTTGGAGCCGGTGCCTAATCTCGAACCATTTCTTTTCGTTTCGACAGCCAAAGACCCGGCTCTCGGCCAGGACAACCGGTTCCAGAGCAGCACCAATACTTTGCTGGTCTAGAACCAAGAACTGCTTATGTCAGGGGCTGGGGTTGGGATTATCATGACAAACAAGACCAACTAAAACTTTTTGACCGCCATTTAAAAAAACAAAACAGAGATTCAGTATGGATGTGAGATGGAAGAAGCAGTTAGGTAGTTATTAGGGCTGTCGAAGTTAACGCGATGACGCTTTAACGCAAATTACTTTTAATGCCACTAATTTCTTTAAGGCATTAACACAATTCGATCTTTCGGATGTTGTAGCGGGCTCAATTTTAAATCTATAGTGAAGATACTGGTATCATATGAATCCAGGAATCCATTGGTATCAACCATGTCGTACTAGTTTGTACGTTGAATAACACGCCAAACTGACGCAAAATTTTGGCAAGGAAAAACTGGCTTGGCCATTTTCAAAGGGGTCCCTTGACCTCTGACCTCAAGATATGTGAATGAAAATGGGTTCTATGGGTACCCACGAGTTTCCCCTTTACAGACATGCCCACTTTATGATAATCACATGCAGTTTGAGGCAAGTCATAGTCAAGTCAGCACACTGACACACTGACAGCTGTTGTTGCCTGTTTGGCTTGAGTTCACCATGTTGTGATTTGAGCATATTTTTTATGCTAAATGCAGTACCTGTGAGGGTTTCTGGACAATATCTGTCAGTGTTTTGTGTTGTTGATTGATTTCCAATAATAAATATGTACATACATTTGCATAAAGCAGCATATTTGCCCACTCCCATGTTGATAAGAGGATTAAATACTTGACAAATCTCCCTTTAAGGTACATTTAGAACAGATAAATACTGTGCGATTAATTTGAACCAACTGCAAACTGGCACCAGTTCAGAACTAGAACTAGGTTTGCATTAGTGGAAGGGGGGTATCATTCACTTCAGTGTTTGGATGGTGTGTGGTTTTGTTGAGTTGTCTGTGCACATGAATTGTGACATTATCTGATTAAAAAAGCAACATCTCCAGTCCCAGAAAATATCCCGCTCTGGCATACTGCAGATATGCAATGATAAAAATAGCACAGTAGAGAGACTGATAAATTCATTCAATGGAAAATCTCCATCCCACCAAAAAATATGGAGACTTGATATTCAGTGCACCACTTTGGCTTAATAGGCTGGGATAATGATTGAGTTGGTTTGTCATTGTAGCCCATATTTCAGCACAACAAGCTGTATTCCTCAAACAGCCGGCTAATTGAACCAACAAATGCATTAAGTATTGACAAAACTGCATCATTGTAGCTCCGGTTTCACCCCGATATTGAAATATTGATTCAGTTCTTCATCATAATGCACAGCAATGTATCCCTTGTTGTTCTTCCTCACGGTTCACTTCATAATTCAGTTTAGATATGGATTATTCTTAAACCCTCCATGTGTTCTCATGGTAATTTTCCCTCGTCTGACTCCAAAGTGAGATAAGAATTATCACTGAATGATGTGAGCACAGAAGTTAAGTCATGGAACGCTACGCCAATTAAGAGCCCACTTCCATGATTTTACACTCGGTAAACTTTCTAGAGTTGAAACAGATTAAAGTTAAGCTTTCCTTTTATCAAAACCAGACCCAGAAGGCATTCATCTTTCCCATCTCAGTTTCATGTTTGCACAAGTCGTACTTTTCGTTTTACAGTAGGTGCAGTTGGTGCCTTTGATACATTTCACAAGTTATTCATAAAGCAGACAAAAATAGTACAAACAATTAATAAGGCATGTAATGGCACAAAAACACTACAAGAACACTTCAAAGTACTTTGTATCTAAGTACAAATCAGTGTTATCACACTCCGATACGTCTGTCTCACATTACTGCACACACAGCGCCTCAGGACCAGCGGGAGTAACAGAACAAGAAGTACGCAGCATTGGGAGCCTGCTATGGGATCCCACTGGTCAGACTGGAACTATTAGAAATCCCGCAGTAAATGATTATATCCACTGGACCACTAAGCAGAATCTGCCATATTTGGCCCGAATATAAGACAACCCTAATTGTAAGATGATTGTCAAAGACCTGTTTTGGAGGAGACTTTTTGAAAATTTGAAACACTTTCAGATTAATCCAGTTGGAAATGTTTCCCCAAGGCACCATTAGTCCAAACAGAAACCCTGTGGCTTGTAAAAGTGAAGCATGAAATACTTCCATTAAAACAGGGGGGCTTCCTAAATACTCTATAAAAGACACTATAAACAGACTTATAGAGATAGTTTGGGTGTTTTGAAGTGGGGTTTGAGGTACTTAGTCAGTGTATTACCTACAGTAGATGACAGTCGGCATGCCTTTAGTTTGGAGAAACAGGAGTTACCGAAGCAAAGTAATGTACTGATGTGGACGGGGCCAGCAGTTAAACATATTTTAGCCAGCTAAAAAAAAGGCTCACCTAAAAAAAATTGATATCTGTTTAAGTGTACGCTATATTTAGAATATTTTCTGACAGGAAACTGAACTGAAAGAGAAAGGTATCTGTACTGGTTTTGTTAACAGAGTTGTGTGGCTTTGAGGAGAGCATAGATAAGTTTCACTTTCAGTTCAGTTCCCTATAGGAAAGGTCTGTCTGACGGCAAGATAAAGCTCTCAAACCATTGTAAATATAGCGTATACTTAAACAGATCTAGATTTTTTTAGGTAAGCCTTTCTTTTAGGTGGCTACAATATGTAGCTGTTGGCCCCGTTCACAACAGTACATTGCTTTGGTTCAGTGCAGTAACTCCTGTCTGTTTCTTCAAACTGGGGGCGTGCTGACCGCCATCTACTGTAGGTAATACACTGAGTATGGATAACATACAACCTCACTTCAAAACACCCAAACTATACCTTTAAGTTGGTCTTTTAGAGTATTTAGGAAGCCCCCCTGTTTTAATGGAAGTATTTTATGTTTCACTTTTATAAGCCACAGGGTTTCTGTTTGGACTAATAGTACCTTTGGGTTTACATCTGGGCTAATCTGAAAGTGTTTCAAATTTTCAAAAAATCTCTTCCAAAACAGGTGTCTGAAAACCATCTTACACCCAAACTATCCCTTAGTAATGTGCTAGACTAACAACATTAAGGCTACAATCAACCCATAATGCAACACCTGGGGATGCTCTGATTTATCGGCCCAACATCAGTATCGGCTTATATTCGCTTTGTTGGCTGCCATCGGCTTATCAGCAATTAAGATGACATTCACCGTTGGCAGTGGCCGATGATTATCTGTTGTGTTGCATCAATTTTGCGCCAATTAGCGGTCAGAGTCGGACAACAGTAACCAGCTGTTGTTTCGGCCACTGGCTGGACACATCTCTGGTATGACCGCGGGAATATTTTTTTTGTGAAAGAAGGTTATTTTAAAGGCTGCTAAATAAAATTGTATGATCGGATTTGTGCTCATTTAGTGTGATGAAATGCTGAATGACCTTAAAACAGCTCAGTTATTTTTCTTTTTATAATGAAGATCCTTTGTATCGTTGGCTCAAAAGGGGAATAAATAAAGAGAAACATCTATATCGGCTATCGACCAAACTGTTGTTTTGAACATTGGTATCGGCCTAGAATTTCACAATCTGTGCATGCCTAATAATACCACCTCCACTTTACCGATAAATACACAGTCTTACATTCAAGCCAATATGGTAGAGTTCTTTGTGAGAGACGATATCAGTGCTATTTGGTTGTCCCTTTCATGTAAGCTGTTGGTAATGCATTGAAGCAATAGATGGGGAAGGGCAGAAGGAGGTGAGCTCAGGTCTGACTGCATCTCTGTCTTTCTGCAGACTTTTCTTTTTTTTTTCCTTACAGATCAAGAGCAGGGGAATGAGGTCAAGGTAGGGAACCATGAAACGAATAAGTCAGGGAAGAACGGGAGGACAATGTCGAGGGTAGACGGCTAAGAATGAGAACATCAGCCCACCCGGGGAAAACACAGCTGCCTGCCTTGTCTGTGCCTGTCTGGGTTTGGGGGGGTGACTGCTTGTCTAAGATCCCTTGTTGCCGTCTGTGCACAAACCTCAGCTGCCAGTGGCATTTGTTCTATGATCTTTACACGGGGCCAACACATCCACTGCCTACACATCCATAGAAGACGGCTCTGAATAATGTGGAGGGTAATGTGCTGTGGCGATAGTGCTCAACCAGCTGTGAGCACTGGTTAAAACATGCTCAAAAGTAGGAATTAAGAAGGACTTAGGCTTTCCCTTTTCACAGCCAGGAGCCTCAAACATTCTCCCCGCGGTAGGTAGCTTGTGCTTCCCGTGTTGAATGTAAGACCAATCCCTGCCGGTCTCAGTGTGCTTTTCAGGAACTCACAGTTTGAATGCTCTAAAATATGTCTGACATGACATTTTGAACTTCAAAGCGGGGCTTTAAAAAGCGCCCTTTTGCAGTGTACTCGATTCATATTTTGAACAAGCTTTGATCAAGGGTTTTCCATGTTGTTATTCTACGTTCATTTCTGCTCCTGTAAGGAACAAATCCCTATTGTACGCAGATATTTAGATATTTAGTGGGAATGCACACAAAAGAGCCTCAGAACACATCAGACATGGTAGCAAAGGAATACAGTGCTGTGGATGAGGCCGGCAGCAAAACATATTATAGCCACCTAGAAGAAAAATCGACCTAAAAGAATTGATATTCATTTAAGTGTACGCTATATTTAGAATATTTTACAACAGGGAACTGAAGTGAAAGTGAAGCTTATCTATTGTGTTTTGGTTAATGCAGTCTGGCTGCTTTGAAGAGAACATAGATATGTTTCACTTTCACTTCAGTCCCCCGTCGGTAAGGGCTGTCTGACGGCAAAATAAATATTCTAAATATAACTTAAAACGGATTGATTTGTTTTAGGTGAGCCTTTCTTTTAGGTGGTGGTATGTTCATTTTTGCTCCCGTAAGAAACAAATCCCTATTGTTCGCAGATATTTAGAGTGTGAACGCACACAAAAAAGGCCAAAGAACACACCGGTAGTCACGGACAAGAAATGAGCAGCAGCCATATAAAATGGATGAGACAACAGTGGGGATGCACATCAATACTGTTACGAGGGGCCTTTCTCAAACCGGACCTTCCCCACTCCCACTGCATGACAGCGTGAACTCCGTTTGTAGTCACACTCACAGCTGAATGAAGCACCATCCTTTAAGGTGTACGGTGTAAATACAGCAGCAAGCTTTGAGACACACTGCCCTCTCTCTGACGGAAACTGCCGAAATGCTTCATAACCGTGGTTTTGTATCAAGCGGAGGGGATGTGTAAAAGTTCACAGTATTAAGAATAAAAAGAATATGTGATATAAAGAGAAACTAAAACTAAAAAAGAACTCCCCAATAACCCATGCTCCTGTGATGGCATTTCTTTTCTTTTTAGTGAACATCTTGTCGTTTTGAACTCTGATGTTTATGAGATGTTTTGCAAAAGTCCCTGTAAATATACAACACTTAACAATCAAATGAACATGTCCACCGTTTTCTACACTACACAAGGGGTATTTGATCCTGAATACAATGTAAGTCGTTAACGTCTGTACAAGAATATTACAGTTTACGTTCGTACAAGTAGGTGCACGGAACTTACATTTAAACTAAGCGTGCTCTGTGACGAACAGAAAGTGCTGTTGCACCTGGCCAGTAAATTTGCATTGATACAGACTCGCTGTTGGAGGGTTTTAAAAGCCGCTTCCACTCCCCGCTAATTGGTTTGGGATGGCACTTAATATGGCGGACCCTACGCGTGAATGCTCAAACGGAGTGGAAGTGGGTAAGGAGAGGTTGCAGCGGGCGGTTTGAGAAAGGCCAGAGTAGTCAGAGTAAGCCGTTTGTTAGACTGAGAAGCTTATGGGGTAATCGTTCAGAGTTCATGTGTATATCTGAACGTGGCTTCCACTCTTGGCGCCCATCAATCCTCACGGTGATGACGAATGCTTTAAATCCAGCGTTTCCACATCCCACCTCCCTATATTTCATACAAAGGTTGACGACTCATCACCATGACCTCCGGCGCTCAGTGTATTTTTACCGTCTGTGTGTGCTGACAAACGTTAGGTGTCTGGGTGGGTGTGCGTGTGCATGTGTGCTTAAGTGTTTCATTGTGTTGTGCTTGTGTACCTGCTCAGGGTGATAAGGGCCAGTGTTAGAGCGTGTCCTTTGTTCTGCCAGAATTACTCATCCCCCCGTGTGTCAGCATGGGTAAATTAAACCCTGCTTAATCCGAGGTTCGAGCCCAGATAGTTAAAACCTAAGCTCGGTGTCAGTGGCGTCGCTGTGTGGGTTTGTTCCTCATTGTCTCCATGTCTCCAAATGGACGGAGTGATTTTTTTTTCCCTCTCTCCCTCAGTGGCAGCTGTGTGTATAAAACCGTGTAGAGTGTGTTTCAACAAGCCTCTTGTGTGATCCTCAAGTGTGTGGATGTGTGTTTTGAAGTGTTTGTACGTGTTAGGCAAACACACACTCCTACACATGTACCTTGCAACGTGTGGTTGGAATTCATGTTAATTCAAGTAGCCACGGCAAGTGTTTCTTTTCCTGTTGGCCATCTGAGTCACAGGCTGCAACCGAGGGATGACACACAACTCTGTCTGTCTCTCTCTCACACACAAACACACACTCACACTCGCACAATTCAATTCAATATGCTTCACTGGCATGAATGTAACAAGGACATTACTGCCAAAACGTCAAGTAATAATGAGATTATAAGAAAACGAACGAGGTACAATTCATAAAATCAAGACAAACGTAGAAAACAACCATTTCTCTGTGTGAGAGAGACTGTGGATGTTTGTGTTGTTTTTGTTTGTGTGTTAATATTTCTCTCTTCTATACCTCTCTCCCGTTTCTGTGCTGCTATCTTGGTTCTCTGCCCACATTAATTGTCTGCCTTCCTTCCTTTCTGTCTCTTCCTCTTCTGTGTTGTTCTACCCTCCTCCTTCTTCCACCTCGGCTGCATGTATTTGTCGACTCCCTCCCCTCTCGTGGCTCCTTCCTCCTCCTCCTCCTCCTCCTCCTCTCTCTCTCTCTCGCTGGTCTCGCTTTCTGTCAAGCCAGCCACAGCAGCAACAGCGGTAACGCCAGTAGCTCACTCTAGCCAGCTTTCAGTCACAGCGGAGGCTGCAGTGTGTGTGTGTGTGTCTATATGTGTGTGTGTGTTTACAGTGTATGTAGCAGCCAGTGTACCTGCTACTCTTTAAAGAGCGTCTATAACACATGGAGTTACTCTTAACTTACGACTGGAGGAAGACATGTATGAAGAACCGTCCTGGAGCTCATTAAGAGGAAGAAAGAAGACAGAACATCTCTTTACCTCTCTTGTGCTTCTTTAATTCAGTCTCTCTCTCTCTCTTTCTGTCAGCCTCTCCTCACTCTTCTCTCACTGTCTCACTCGCTAGGACTGTGTGAAACATTACCGTAAGTTGACTTCCTTGTGTGTGTGTGTGTGTGTGTGTGTGTGTGTGTGTGTGTGTGGGTGTGCTGTCACCCTGTGTCAATTTTAACTCGGCTGTGGTCATAATTTGTGCCTGAGTGCACACATTTGCATGTAAGTATAAATGGCGTGTCATGACATCTCTAATGACTTAATTAGGCCGATTTGTGCAGCTCCATTTGTAGTGAAGGAGCAGTGCATTCATGTAGACACCGCTGACCCTCCGTGGTACGAGGCTGCTCATAATCATAAATGTTTGCCAGATGCGTATTATTCAGCGAGTGCCAAAACTGTCACCGCTGCCATTTATGTGAAATGTCACTTGTTGGCGTGGCATGTGAATGAATGTCCTCTCCTCCAGGTATTCTCTGCCGTCTGCGAGAGTGAGGGACAGATAGGGAGAGAGGGAATGATTGAGGGAGAGTTAGTGTGTGTGTTAGTGTGTGTGTGTGTGTGTGTGTGTGTGTGTGTCACTCTGTCACCCAGGGCGTGAAGAAAATCAATAGATCTCCAGCTTGAGTTGGACCGTTTACCTCTGCCAAGTGATGGACAGACAGCGTGGCCTTCGCAGGTGCACAGACGAGCGCCTGTAGACACACTATTTGTCAGCTCTGCGTGTTCCTGCACAAGTGTCTTTCATTTTTTTTTTTGTCTACGATTGATCTTTTATGTGTGCTCATGTGGTCTCGAGAGCACTTTTGTGTTTGGTTAGGTACGTGTATTTATCTCGTGTAAAAATGTCCCGCTGTCTCCTTTTTTTTTTTTTTAACTGGTGAAGGAGATCATAGATCAAAAGTTTCTCTTGTAGCCCGCGACCGGGATGGCCAAGAGAACCGGTCGAGGGAACGAGCAAAAGATGGATAGAAAAAGCGAGAGAGCCCGAGCATGTGGGAAGGGAACAGAGCGAGACCATCATAATCAATCCTCCATGATCCTGGAAGAGCATCATTTGTCTTCTTTTCTCACTCCACTCCTCCTCTTGCCCCCATCTTTCTCTCATTTTCTGTGCTACAGCCACTTTGATCTTGCATAAGAGGATGGTCTCCAGAGCTTCATTACTTTTAAAGCCTTCATCGTGAGGGGCCATAAAAAGATGCTAAGGAATGGATTTCTAAGACCATTTACCAGACGTTCTGTGCCGGCTTGCGAGTAATGGCTACATAGGGATCTAATGTTCCTCCGCGGTGTGTAATGGCCTTTTGTGCTCTGGGTTATCAGGGCAAACTAGGACTGGCTACGACACGTCGGTGCTGAAGGATGTGACGTTATGCATAATATCAAGTGAAGCCCACTGGGGATCCTAGCTCTGTTTAATTCAATAAGAAGGGCACTATGCTGCATAAACCTGTAACTGAATATGATGATTAGGGCTTTGTGTCTTCAGCTGCTTTTTAAACCTTTGGCTGTTTTTTAATATTATGTATTGCTGTGGGTTTTTTTAGGTCTGTCAAAGTTAATGTGATAACACGTCTACGCAAATTTGTTTTAATGCCACTCATTTTTTTAACGCAACTTGCGATTTTTTGGTGTAGCAGGCTCAGTTTTAAAGCTAGAGTGAAGATACTGGCATCATCCCTTCATATGAAACTAGATAAACCTAATGAATCCATTGGTACCAACCATGTCGTACCAGCTTGTTGTGAAGGAGGCTAAATAACACTCCAAACTTACGCTAAATTTTGGTAAGGAAAAACTGGCATGGCCATTTTCAAAGGGGTCCCTTGACCTCTGACCTCCAGATATGTGAATGTAAATGGGTTCTATGGGTACCCCCGAGTCTCTCCTTTACAGACATGCCCCCTTTATGATAATCACATGCAGTTTGGGGCAAGTCATAGTCAAGTCAGCACACTGACACACTGACAGCTGTTGTTGCCTGTTGGGCTGCAGTTTGCCATGTTATGATTTGATCATATTGTTTTATGTTAAATGCAGTACCTGTGAGGGTTTCTGGACAATATTCGTCATTAGTTTGTGTTGTTAATTGATTTCCAATGATAAATATATACATATATTTGCATAAAGCAGCATATTTGTCCACTCCCATGTTGATAACAGGATTATTAAACTCCTTTTAAGGTACATTTTGAACAGATAAAAAATTTGCAATTTAATTTGCAATTAATCGCAAATTGACTATGAACAATTATGTGATTAATCATGATCTTATTAATATATAATAATATTTTAATGGATTGACAGTCCTAGTTTTTTTGTCATAGCACTGTTGACTGGCCTTGTGTTTTGGTCTTTTTCTGTGTGAACGCATGCGTATATGTCTCTGTTAGTGGGCCGGGCCAGGAGAATGAGTTTGGGGCAGTATTTTGCTTAAAGCATATGGGAGATTCATAGCAGGGGTAGCAGGAAAATGCTCAGGGAGGAAATGATTGAGGGAAAAGGTCAGTAGACAGGATGCCCTTTTTTAAAATCTGATACAGGAGACTGTAGGGAGCAGTGAAGGGGTAGGAGGAGGGAGGAACTAAGATTAGAGGTGAAGGTGAAGAATACAATAGAATAAAGGTGAAGAAAAAGAGCATGTTAGGATAACTAACTCAAAACAGCCGTGCATAATATTTTCACCCAGAAACAAGATCTAATCTCATAAATTTAAAAATCAGTGGGTCATGTCCGTGACGACTTTATAATAAGCTTTGCTGTGTTTTGGGGTGCTAACTCTCATCAGTCATGCCATCTTTATCACAGTTGCCATATGACCCTCGCTCTTTGACGCTGTTATGTGTCCTATAGGGATGTCACCATATCAGAAATTTAGTAGTTGATACCAATACCACTTAAATTCCACGATTCTTGATAACCAATCTGATACCATGGTAAAAAAACAAATACAAAACAAAATAAATCCCATTATTAATCCAATTATTACTGTTTGCTTACTGGGTTTTGCAAATTATTATTATTATTAATCTCTGATGATCTGCCTCAGGTTTCTCACCAAAAATGTTATTTTATAAGATTACATTTGAACACACCATGATAACGTTATAATTTACCTTTGTCCAATACATTTTTACTGAATAGAGCTTCATAATCATAATGTAACTCACTGCAACATCCGTTAAGGCTAACTCCGTTATTTATCCAAGCAGGACTGTGCTGCCCAGCGGCTGCTAACAGCTAATGTTAACTAGCTCTCCTCCTGCTGATTTCAACACAGATCTGTTCTTCATAATGTGGCATCATCAGGGACATTTATATTGTCTTCGGGACAGCGAGACGCCATTAGTTTAGAGCCCTGATCCCCAGTACCTATCTACCTACTTCTCTTCTGATACCTAAACTTGGAGTAACTGATGATATTGATCCTGATCCAACACCAGTGCTCTCATTAGAACTCATTAGAACTCATTAGATGTAAGGTGATATGAGGTCAAGGACTGCTGTGATGCTAGAAAATGAGTTGGTGGCCTTCTATGACTGAATAAATAAAACTGAGAACGGAGTCACTGAATTTTATAATGATACTGATGAAGAAACTGTGTTTATGTGGATTTGTCTTGTCATAGAGCTGAAACAATAAGTTGATTAATCGATAAGTCGATTAATCGATAAGTCGGTGGTGAATTGGCAACTATTTTGATAAGAGTAATCGTCTCCTTTTTTTTTAAACAATATTTTTATTATAATTTTAAAAACAAACACAGACAAAACCAACAATACACCGACACACAATGGCCACAAACATCAGCTTTAAATCCCTGACATATAGTATACATAGCATATAACATACTCAAAGAGATGATTGTACACAATGACATGAATATGAAAATGTCATGGCGTCTATGTATGTACAAGGATAAGGAGGCGCTCAGTCCATGACAGTTGATTAACGTCAACAATGATGCAAATCTGGAAACAAAAACACAACGAATAAAAGTCCAAAAATAAATCTCTCCCCTTATGACCCAAAAATGTCACTTTGCCTATTTTCAATACTGCAATCTATCAAACCCTTTAGTACGATAGTTTAAGCCTTTTACCAGAATATTTAAAGAAGGATGTCTTCAATAAATCACCAATTTTACATTCAAATCTGTATGTTAGATATTCCATTGGTACATATGTTGGTGGTGTATTATCCATCCATTTTAGCAGTATATTTTTCCTGCCAACAAATGTTAGAATACTGAACAGCTTTCTTTGATGGAAGCCTTTAATACGAGTGGTGGGAAAACCGAGAAGCAACACCTAAGGTTCAATGTCGAGGTGGACATTCCCCACTGTGGGACTAACGAAGGAATATCTAATCTTATCTTATCTTATCTTATCTTATCTTATCTTATCTTACCTTATTAAAAACCAGGTTAAGTTTACCACCAACATTACCCCAGTACTCCTCAGTATGGATACTTGACCACATACAGTCCCCCCCTCCACTGTGAGCACATTTCTGTCAGACTTGGATTCATCCTGTGCGTAAGCCGCAGGGCTGATCTGTAGACAAAGCAATATCCTAAAATGAGACTGTGGTTTTATCACATGTCGACATTTGCTTCGCTAATTGCCGTATTTCTACCCATGGGGTTTGTCTCCTTTGTTTTTTAAGCAAATGTGCCAATCATTCTCATTTGCACCTTTTTCTGGTCATATGCATAACAGTGGGCTGCATGGTGATGCACTGGTTAGCACTTCCACCTCACAGCTAGAGGGTCACAGGGACAAACCCGGCTCGGGGCCCTTCTGTGTGGAGTTTGCATGTTCTCCCCGTGTTAGCGTGGGTTTGCTCTGGGTTCTTTGGCTTCTTCCCACAGTGAATTTGAGTGTGAGCTGTCTCAATGTGTCAGCCCTGTGATAGTCTGGCCCCCCCGCAACCCTGGAAAGGAAAAGCGGTTACAGATCATGGATGGATGTATAATAACAGTAAGCTGAATATCTTTGGGTTTGGACTAAAGAAGGAATTTGAAGACACTCTGTTGAGTTCTGGGACGTTATAATGGCCATTTTGGTATTTTCAGACATTTTATAGACTAGATTTTGGATCGGTGAAGAGAGAAAATGGTCTGTAGATGAATCAATAATGAAAAATGATTGTAACTTGCGGGCCCAGTCATGGCTATGGAGGGCCGATACTGATCTGGCAAATTGAACTCGCGCTCTGTTTTGTGTGTGGAGAGTAAACATATAAAGAGTGTGTGGAAGGTTTCTGGTGTTTTCTTACAATACCTGAAATTCTTGCATTCATTTCAACAACAGACATAATCCTTCTTTTCATCTTCAGAGGCAAGGTACTGCTTTTTATTATATATTGTCACAGAACCATCACTGGCACTATTGCAAAAGCTTAAAAGCTCTTAATTTGGTGAATGACAGGGTTCTAAATGACACTGTAGCATCTCAGTATCTCAGAGAAAGAGTGTGAACAGGCTGCGGCTACTTTAATTAAGATGCCTTTCCCTCTGTATGATGAAATATGTGGGATCACCTCTTGTACCTGTTGTTAATTACCTACTTTGTGTTTTAGCTTTGTTCGGAGCAGCCTGTGTCCTTGGCACGGTCTTAGTCCTCCTCTCCTGCAGCATAAGCCAGCATGTTAATGGTGTTACTTGCAGGTGCAGGACTTTTCTTTGTGTGTGTGTGTGTGTGTGTGTGTGTGTGTGTGTGTGTGCGTGTGCGTGTGCGTGCTTTCTACGAATGTAGATCATCTCTCTTCGTTATTGATGGGCTCGTCCCCTACCTCTCTCTCTGTGACCCAGTTCTGGTGCGCTGACACCCCCTGCTCACATCACGCCTGCAGCAAACACATGTTGTCAGAGCAGTGAGAACGGGGAGAAAGAGGGTGAACAAGAGGCAGGAAAGGATTTGGATTGTATGTTCCCGTGCCTCATGTTAAGAAGATCTCACATTTTGGCTATTTTTGATTACAGGGCTCAAAATAAATTCTAACATACCGTCAAAAGAAGAAAACAGTTATTCAGTAGTTTCTTTTTTATTGTTTTGACTGTTTACTCGCTGTTGAAATACTTTACCTCGTGTTAACCGACAGTTTTTCTTTCCTCTCTGTCTGGTTCTACAGAGCAGCTTCCTGGGCAGTGCCACGTTTTCGGTCGGCGATCTGCTGAGGGCTAAAGATGAACGACTGACCTTGAGTCTCAGGTAAGTGCATGTTTCTGTCATACTCTGTTCATCGCTCCCTCTGTTCCTCCAGGCTACATGAAATGCAGACTTGAGAGTCCAAAGATTATGCTTCTTCACACAATAACTGACAGACCAACTTAAAGATCAAACTGAGATGAGTTGGGGAAAAGAAAGCTGCTCACAGATGTTGCAGCAGCAGCTTCAGGAATGCTGCAGTAGCTGCCAGGGCTGTTTGTAGCAGAGATGTTGTGTTAGCGTGTGGGAATACAGTACTCTGATGTGTTTTTGTGGTAAATAGGGGTGGGAATAAGTGGGATTGCTGAGAGGTAGTGAAATGAATGGAATGAAAAGGAATACACGTGTCTTGTTTGAAAGGTCGGCCAAAAACGTTTCATTTTTCAAGGACATTTGATGTTTTGTGATTCGCATGGAGCCATAAATCCAGAATAAAAACATGTTGAAATGTTTGGTCTGCATGTACACATGCTGTGTAAAGTCATTCAAGCTAAAGTATGGTGGAAAAAAGAAGGGAAAGTTAGAGCTTTATTTTTTAGAAAGTTGATGTATAACTTAGAGCACTACCTTCCTTAAAGTCAGAGGAATAATATATTATATTATATCAGTCATTTTGCCACAAAGAAGATTGTCTTTTTGCCTTTTGGAGCATTGACAAGTCCCAAACAACCGATAAGCTGTGCCCCCTGCACATGATTAACGGTGTGTCCTTCTTATGAAATGCTGGACATGATGGTTAATAAGTATGATTGACAAGCATGAAATGGTTTGTTGCTGGAAAGGCTTAGTTATTTAACACACAGTGGTTTTTGCTGAGAGGATTGACTGTCAGAACGATGCCAAGTGCAATTCATGCAGTGGTTGAAAATGTTTTTTTTGATGATTGTTTCGACATTTGGCGCCACTTTAGAGAGAGAGGAAACGTCTCCGGCCTGTTGTGTGTAAACTGACTGCGTTCTTTGTGTGCATTTCACTGTAAATTCAGCTAATAGCGTAGGTTTAGGCAGGAATGTGAAGTCATTTGTGTCACCCAGATCAGGTGACACTTGTGGTCAGTTGTGGACTGCAGCTGTTGAAATGCCAGGATGTGGCGGGTGGCGGGATTCATGAAAGTCTGGCTTGCCGTTGCCTGATATTAAGATACTGAGTCCTTTTCACCTCAACCACGTTAACTAGATGAAATTATCATCATATTTGCCCGGTGCCTTAGTTTCAGCGGGGAGATCAGCTGTCCTAGCAGCAGAGCAACATAAAACACACTTCATTCAAACGCGACAGAAACAAAATAAAACTCAGCAAAACCGTCTCGGTTAATCTCTCCAAAAATCATCAACTCTGGTTTGGTCACAATAAACCCTCATTTCACCAAGTTAGATGTTAAGATTTCCCGGCTCTAAACGTTGTTTTCTCCCGCTGTCTGAGCGGCTCTCGATCTTCGGAGGCAGACCATTGAATTTGCAAAATAAAATGACAAACAACGCCCCAAAAAAAGAACCGGCGATGCAGTTAGCCAATCGTGGATAGACAATATATTTGTCCAATCACCCAGCCTGGCAAGATGACATCAATAGCATGAAAGAATTGCAGAACAGAGCGTCAGTAGTTTTAAATAATATCTTTACATACCGTGCGTATATCAAGTACATTTTCGTTTTCATATAGTTTCTGTGTGTAAAATCACTGCAGTGAAGACAGATGTGATGTCAGGCGCACAGAGCACACCGGAGACACAGCGGTGGCTGCCACACTCACTCGGCCTCCTCCAGTCATCTCACCTGGCACATCTTCAGCACCAGTTCCTCCCGCACAGATAGCTATCTTCTTCATAGCTGTCCGTTTCAAGCGGTTTCACGTCATTCAGATGCAGAGAGACAGTGACCGTTTAGGGAACAGAGTTTCGGCCCTCGGTGACCTCATACTGTACCGTAGCTGACTACGGCCACGGCTGCCACTGCATTGGAAACACATCACCAACCCCTTCGCCATTATTGAGTCATTGAGTTTTAAGAGTAACTTAACACCTCCTGAAAATCTTGTTTCTGCTGAGCTCCAGTTGTTTAACATTTCAACTTGCTGCAGTGATGAGTGCACTCCAGGACCCTGTGATGTCACTGTTGGGTGTGTTTACAGGTGCAACACATTACACTTCTATCCATACCTATCATTAATGTCGGTTGTGGTCAGAGGTGAAGCTAACTGCTTGCTGCCGCTTATCGCTAATACTCCTGCTGCTCTTCATTGGCCTCTTCGCTGACTCATTGTTTCTCAAAATAGTTGTTACTCAACATCCCTGCATTCTCACTTATATTTCATCATCTAGTACATTGTCCTGTACAGAGTGCAGAGATAAAATGTCTCTGTCTCCCCTGTTTGTATTATTAAACTGAATGTCCTTCTTCCTTCACGCTCATATTTGTGTCTGAAAATATTCCCCTTTGGCAGTCCTCTCTTTTTTCTACTCTCTTTTGTTATGCTTTTCATTTCCTGTAGGTGATCCCATGTCACTAGGTATAATTGTATCTTGCACGATTGACTGTATGAGCTGCAGTGAGGATAGAAATTACAGCCCCCCTCCCCCCTTCACCCACTGTGTGTTGGCACATTTGTGTGTTTGCATGCACACTTTGATGCAGGTGTTGGTGCTGGTGTTGCACTGCAGAGACTTGTCATTTCACTCCCCCTGTAGTCACACTGCATTGTTGTGTTTGTGGCTCGTTTTGTTGTTCGGTAGTGTATTATTTGTTCCTGAGGATAACATGAAGTCCTCCCATGATACTTACAACGCTGCCACAACGCTTTTTAATAACGGGGAAAACAAAATCAGATTTAGAAAATGTCAACAGTTTGCTTCTGTATCCAGAGGTTGCTGTTACTGTGACTGTAGCTCTCTCCAAACACAACCCTGTCTTCCTACAAAATTACGTTCCCATACAACTAAACTGCATTCTCAATTACGTTTTGAGGGAAATTCATGTTTTCCCGGACTAGGTCAGAGTTTTAAACAGTTTTGAACAAGTTAAAGTTGTAAATTGACACAAATGCAACGACACTACTCAGTTATAACGCTTGTTATAACGCTTGTTATACTTGCTATTATACCACATAACTTTAACGTTATTATTCCAAGAAACTTTCATTAACGGTCGCTTGATATACTACGTCACCTGCTCTGTTCGCCGCTTGTTGTACTACGTCACTAGCTGTAGCCGTCCGGCAAGGACGTTGCTCCACTCAACTGGCACCTCAAGCGGTGACGTACCCTATTACAGAATGCACCTGATTGGTCCCTGGTTTTTTTATACTGCTCGCTGTTTCAAACAGGAAACAACACGGTGGCCTGCTCATTAACTTTGTTTTTTCGTCTAAACGATCCACCAAAATCTATTTCTGAGAACATTTTAGGAGAGGAATAGGCTATGCCACTGCTGAATCGCCTTTGATTTCAGAACTACAGCGCCTAGTTTGGCAGCCTGGTCAAATTAGAAACATATTTGTGATACGTCAAAGACAAACGTAATCTGTGACAAAATATGTTTCCTTCCAAACATAATTGAGAATGCAGAATAGTTGTATGCGAACGTAATTTAGGAGACAGGGCTGCTCCGGCTACACATAATACAGGCTACGTGTTCAGCAGCATTATTTCAGTGATTCCCAACATGTGGTTCAGGACTCCCAAAAGGGATCTCAAGATAAATCAAAGGTTGCTGAATTATTAAGAAGATAGGAAAGCAGAAAAAAAAACGTATTTCTGCCATATTGACTTTTTTCAGTTGGCTTTTTTTCTTCTTAATAAATGGTTAATTTGACCTCTTCAGGCTTTTGAATTATTCAACTAAAACAAGGGATTAAAAAAAATCGTGAGGCACCTGGTGAGAAGCGGTTGCAAGTAGGTGTTCCTTTGTTTTGAGGGCTGTTTTAGGGGTTATTAAAAATCACCACAGAATATTAGGAAAGCCACTCACTGTGTAAACACTCAGTTTTTAAGTAAAATGAGTATATAACAAAAGCACATTACATTACTCAGTAGTACAATGATCTGATGCTGTTTAATGACAAAAGATCATTCAAGCTTGATAGTTTAAAAGCGGTACTGTACTACATAATGACAGGTACGTTGTTTATAATCGTCTTTACACAAACATACACACACAAAGTTATTCTGGCCTGAAGAGCTGCTGCTGGTGTGGTGCTGATGTGTTACACTGCACAGCCGGCGATGCATGCATAACGCGTACAGACACACAGAGGAAACTGTCGTTGATTTGATATGC
>CAKALG010041368.1:0-23663 GCA_916700815.1 Helicolenus hilgendorfi | reverse complement strand
GTCGTGTTTAGAGCCATTCAATGTACTAAAACTGATGGAAAAGCGTTAGTTCTTGGAAATTAAGTTGAAATATTTCTTGCCAATAGGCTTTTTTTTTTTCCCACAGCAGACATTTTGACTCGTCATAGCAACTCCCACATCTGCCCACAAGCCCTAGTTCTCAGCCAGAGCGTCTATTGGGCCATAGCGTTCCAGCCTCTTTTCTTCTTTGCCTGCCTGTTTCTCTATACGAGTTTGTCTGCCTTTGCTCGCTGACTGCTTGTTGCCAACCTCATAACCTCACCTGCTCCATACTGCACTCCTAGAGTCTACTATCAGAACAATTGCAAACATTTTGCAAATAATGCTATTGTGTTTTAGCATTTGAATACACTTGTTTCTGTTCATACAGGCATCCATTGTTTTCTATTCATTTCCATATGGTATCAGTTGGTCAGTTAGCCAAATGTTGAAACTTTCTTGAGTTGTGTAATCTATCAAGTCTGCATTATTTTGTTTGTCAAAGTTACATTACAACTGTGAAGTAATATAGTGCAGACTTTTCACATAAATCTGCACTTAGAGAGACAGTGTGTAGGATTTGGTGGCATCTAGCGGTGTGGTTGCAGATTGCAACCAACTGAGTACAGCTTGGTTTATGGTCACTGTAGTGAAGCCGGCACGTGGTGCGTCATCACAGCAAGAATATGAGAGATCGTTTTGTAAAAGCTAGAAAAAGGTCTCATGGAAAGAGATGCGACCCGAGGGAAAGCACTGAGAGACGGAAAGTCATTTTGACTTGGAGGTAAGTGACAGTAATATATGTATATAATATGTAATAATTACAGTAGACAAATGCAATGTTTGAGGGCACGTCAGTGTTTACTACTGCCCCCAGGCAACCTACTTTTCTTTCACGGTATCACTCGTTGACTTCTTGCTTATCCACAGAATATTTATGTCTGTACGCCCCCTGGCGTTTTGGAGCATATTGCAACGAACAATGCGTTGAGTATAAACGTCTCTGTGCATGCACGTTGCACGCGTCATCTACGAAGGCCCACGTCACGGTGTCTCGCGCGAGTATAAACAAAGCTTACCCCTCCGCTCACTCCTCCCTATCCAAGGGTTAGGCACACTTGTGAAACTGCTGTAAAAAGGACAGCCGAGTACAGATCCGTGGCAACACCGTTGACCTCACTCAGAGGCCATCCTTACCATAATAACACGACTTTAGAAGCAACAGAAGTCAGACGGTGGCTGGCGGTACCACAGTTTTACACTCTGCTGCTCACGTTACCACAGTTTCACAAACATGTCGGAGAATATGGCGGCCTTCAGATGAGGTAAAAACATGAAAGGCTCTCTCTAGAGCCAGTGTTTGGTTTGTCTGTCCTGGGCCACTGTAGAAACATGACGGATTGTGAAGACAACCTGCACCATATGTAGATATGAAGTGCTCATTCTAAGCTAACGAAAACACAACGATTCTTAGCTTCAGGTGAGTATACACTAATCAAAACATAGTTATGAATATTATATTCCATTTCTGATAATAAATGTTACACATTGTTCCTCTGTTCCTTTAAACTGCTGTAATGTAATGTAATGTTGTCTGTGATGGACTACAGAACTAAAACATAGTTTAAAACTGATTTTCACTCCATATGGAGATGAATGCAGATAATAATGTCTGTCTGAAACAGGAGAAAGTCACTTGAATACAAACGAAATCTGTATCCATTCGAAAATTATTGGCAAAAATGTTAAATAGACATCATTTTTAAAGAGCTATAACTGATACACACTGATAGTCCTTTAAAATACACAGAGGACTTTAGTGTTTCTGAGTTTATAAACACTGAGGTATTCACACATCCGAACGTGAATTTACAGTTGGGAGGAAAAACACTTCCAAGCCTTGCAACTCTGCCAACCTTGCAACTCGATATGGGACATATTCCTCACAGACCTGAGCGGTATATACGATATGCTCACTCTAACGTATTGATAGTAATATTACATAGACCAAAGCAAGGACAAATACGCACAAATATTTGATCTTCACATAAACAAAAACCACAGGAATGGTTTCTGGGGAACAATACTGCTGACAGATGTATTCAAGAAAACATAGCTCATATAGAGTTTTCCCTCTATTAATACGTGTGGGCATATTCTCAATAGATTCACAGAAAAACAAACAAACTCTGTTGATAGAATATCAATCTCCTTTTTCCTTCTCCAGTGACTGTCCTTTGGGTATTCCAGCCGAGTTTGCTGTTTTGTTTTGTTTGTTCACTTTTGGTTTTTAGGCCAGCATTTCATCATCCATCACGCTGCAAGGCAAAATATAAAATCATTGCATCCACGGCTTGACAAAGAGCTTCATTCTTTTTCCTCTGAATGATGCAACTTTATCAATATTTGCCGAACAGTGGGACACTGAATGCTTATACAAGCGATGATATATGATATTGCTTTAATATTGCTGAGAAGTGAGTTACGCTGCCTCAGTCGGCCCTGTTTTCTCCTCCTACTCTGCAGGTAAGCAATGCACCTGACTGTAGTTTTCTCTCAGGTTTACCATCCTGTAGCTGGTGTTTAGTAATTACTGGAGTGATCCTGTTAGATGTCCACATTCTGCACCAGTCAATAGCTTTTCTGCTAATTCACTGCCCGAACAATCAACTCTTCTCTCAAGGTAATTAAGGGACGTTGGCCGACCCGCTCGTGCTTTATAGATGTGGTATTGTTGTATCAAAATAAAGAGCAATAGTGAGTCACACCTGACTCTAAAGTTGTGACATCACCAGATTTTACAAATTGTGAAATATGAAAATTTAAAGCTGCAGTGGGTAGAAATGGAGCAAATATTATAAAAAAAAAAGAAGGTATTTTTATAAAACGCTCATTATATATTCTGACAGTAGTGCATGAGACAGGTAATCTGAAAAAAAAAATCATGTACCTCTGTGTCCTCCGGTGCTGGAGTCTTGTCATCTCTGAGCAGCTGTCAATCACTCACAAACTCCGATCAAACGGTCAAACTAGGCAGCGCTGATCAAATATGAATCAATATTCTGTTACTGAGATGCCTATTTCTCACCTCAAATGTTTTCAGAAACATCTTGTAGTGTACTGTTTAGCTGTAAAATGAGAAAATGTGTGACCCAGCAGCTATGTTGAGGTCAGTTGAGGAAATACCAAGCACCGCCCACCAGTCAGAGCACAGCCAATAGGAACGCTCTCTCTCTGAAATGACCTGTGATTGGCCAAAGTCTCACGTCACAGATTTTTTAAAGCCTGAAAACAGAGCCATGAGGAGGTGCAGAAGTCTAGTTTTCTCTCTGAACACTTGAATTACAATATGCTGAAAGATTATTATGGAATTTTTACCCAATGATGCCAAAAATGTTTTGCCTACTGAAGCTTTAAACTACACACACAAATTTAGCTAGCAGCTCTGTGACGCACAGTAGTGGTTTGAGCTAAATGCTAATCATGCTCACATTAGCAATGTTACGCTGCTATGCTAAACCAGGTTCATCCTAAATAGCTAAGGTTAGCAAGCCCTTTAGTGCCAAACCCCTACATGTTGCATTAGACGTGAAAGATGTGACCTGGACTTCCCTGGGTGAATGTTACCTTTTCTATCTGGGAGGTTGTTTGTGTGGTTTACTCACCGGCAGGTCACCATTCTCGTTTACCGCGACCAGCGACCAATACCAGCTCGCTCGGATCAGGCGACTCTTTTGGACACCCCTCGAGTGCATATCTGTCGGCCTGGTCAACCAGCACGCTCTTCGATGTGAATGTTCGGGTTGAAAGGGTGTATATAAACTAACAGTTTGTGTTGTGGTCTGAAACAAAACCTGTCTCAGTCTTCCAAAACATCATGCTGGCAGGGAAGTGAGCTGGAAGAATAAGGCCGACTTTTATTTTCAGTCTCAAAAAAAAAAAACATGAAAGAAAGGAAAATCACAGAGAGGGAAAAATCCTCTGCCTTCACTCAGCTCACAGCAGGTGTGGTGCTGCAGCTCCTCAGGTGTCTCCCATTCCACTCACATATATATCCTGAGGGCCCGCCCATCCAGTTCAAACTGGCCTATCAGGTGAGAACTCCACAATAGAGCATAGACAAGATTAACAACAATTATACATTGCCTTTTTAACTAACTCATATGCACAAGGCCTCAATTCATCCTACAGTATATTGACATAAACAAACATATCATTCGTACATAATTCAGTATTTAACTTCAGACATTTTTAGGCAACCAAAAAGGTTATAATTAACTTTCATGAAGTGTAAACACACTGTGAAAGGGTTAAAGTTCTAAGATGAAAACACGGACAACACCCAGACCGGACAACTTTATGGTCCATTTGACTCTAAATGGGACCATAACTTACCAAATGAACATCATGCTGTATTGAAGAAGACTTGAAACTAGCGATTGAGACCATAAAATCATGTTTACAATGTTTACTGAGGTAATAAATCAAGTGAGAAGTAGGCTCATTTTCTCATAGACTTCTATACAATCAGCCTTCTTTTTGCAACCAGAGGAGTCGCCCCCTGCTGGCTGTTAGAAAGAATGCAAGTTTAAGGCACTTCCACAATGGCTTCACTTTTCAGAATCAGAGGTTGCCCACTGCTTACAACACACACATGTACATGTTAATCCACTCGCCCAGTCTCTCTCGTGAGTGCTACAGATGCTCATTCGTTGTTTATGGGGTTAGATATGAAGAACAAGGAATGGAAGTAACATTAGCGTCTCAGTGGGGGTCTCGGTTTCCCTATCTTACTTGACCACAGGGACATTCAATTCTTTATAAGGCTTAGTGGCATTCCCATCTGGATGACAGAGCTCCTGTAGTCACACATGCATAAATATGATACATGAAACAAGATACTACAAGGGATTGCGAAGAATCGTATAGATAATTTAAGATGCATGAATTATGCATTAAAGATATATAAATTATATGCAGGGCATGTGGGGTTTATGCAGCAATGTGGTCCTCGAAAATGTTTTAATCCACTTAGTGTAGCTCAGGCTGGACACGTGAGTTATGTTCATCATATAAGTCGATCTCTGACCACCAAGTACATTCTGACATTTCATTAAGGTGGCACCTACAATAGATGACGGTCGGCACGCCCCACCAGTTTAGAGAACCAGACAGGAGTTACAGACTCTAGAGCAAAGCAATGTACTGCTGTGAACTGGACTGGCAGCAAAACGTATTTTAGTCATCTATAAGAAAGGCCCACCTAGAAACATCAATGTCAGTTTAAGTTTCAATATTTTCACCGGTTTACCTTGCCGTGAGACATTTAAACAGTATGTTTCCGACAGGGAGCTCAAGCCGTTATCTATACCTTCGTCAAAGCAACCAAACTCCACTGAAAAAAACAGTAATTTTACCTCACAGCACGAACTAACTATCCGATCAAGGCAGTGATAGACCAGCAACCCCCGTGTTCTGCGAGGTAAAATGATTTTTTTTTTCACATTTTACAGTTCCTTACTTGAATTGAAAGTTTACGTAAAGAGAGATGAGTACATTTCATGGCTGCAAGATTTATAAAATCTACTCACAACTCAGTTTCTCATTTTTTTTATTTTTTTTTTACAGGTGTGGGATTTAGTTGTTTTTTTTCTAAATACTAGGGCTGTCAATCGATGAAAATAGTTAATCACGATTAATTGCAAATTAATCAAATTTTTTTATCTGTTCAAAATACACCTTAAAGGTACATGGAAGTATTCATTTGTCAAGTATTTAGTATACGGAGACAGGTGGCTTTGGCGAGAGCATAACGGCTTCAGTTCCCTGTCGGAAAGGGCTGTATGACGGCAAGGTAAAGTGGTGAAAATATTCTAAATACAGCGTAAACTGATGTTGATTGTTTTAGGAGGGCCTTTCTTTTAGGTGGCTAAAATACTTTTTTTTTACCTCATACAACCCCACTTCAAAACATCACATTGCTTTGCTCCTGTAGGTAATAAACTATGGATAAGTACCTCATACAACCCCACTTCAAAACATCCGGACTATCCCTTTAAACTGTTCCCTGCAGCTTCTACTGTACCTGCTGTTCTCCATCCACCATCCCTACTTCAACATGTTAGGATTGTCCGACTCTACAGGGTTATCTGTTGAATTTATGTACTCGGTATCTCACATGTGAATCTGCTGGGTGCTCTTCAACGTATGCTGAGGGGGTTTGATATGAAGGCGCTCCCCGTGGACTCCGCAGCGTGCTGCCTGGAAATCTGCAGGGAGCAACCCAGTGAGGAAAAACATGCACCATCAAATGCAACTGTGAAGCCATTTCGCCCATAAATGGCTCTGACTACATGAAAAGTGTGTCCCCATGTGAACATACATTGGGGGAATGAGCTTCAAACTAGGCAAGTGTGTTTGTGGGTTGGTGTGTGTTAGCATCTGTGTGTACACAATGCAGCCTCAGCAGATTCTGGCCTTCACAGACTATTGGCTTGTACAACAGCATTACTCTCCTCTTTAATATCTTCAGTTAATGCGAGTCTCTGGCTAATTGAAAATGAACTAGTCTATGTCTCCCTGCAGTGCCTTTATGGAGCTGTTAAAGAGACACACACACACCCTTTTTCGATGCAGGACAAACATCAGAAACCTCCTACTGTATGCAAAGAATAGCTCGCCCCGGTGAATAAATCAATACATTCTTTAGTGCCGAGGCGCTGTACCAGGTGAAACTGTGGTGCTTTTACTCCTTGCCAAAAAGGAATAGCTGATAAATCAGGAATATGTGGAGATAAAACCACACATAAAGCCAGTGCAGAGCGCACGTCTCCAGTGGCAGTGATTTACAGCAGGCTGAGCTAAACTGCTTACCGTCAGGAGCTGTAATGGATGCCAGCGTCTGCTCTTAATTTCTGTGGCTGGGGATAGATATTGCTGCTGTTATTTTCTCCCAAGGCAATTTCACTGATGTCTCCCAAGGTACCCCACTGTGTTATATTTGAACCATATGGGCGCAAAGTGGTGCAATTAAGAACACGCTGAAAGCCTCCGAAATTGATCACTAGGACGGGCAATTTTGGGTTTCAATAAGCAGAGTAATATACAAAATGTACTACTGTTTCTCCCACTGTGGATCTCATGAAGAGTCCCGGGAGCTGAGATAAGAAGATGGAGAAGCATCAGTACGAGATGAGCTGGAAAATTTAGAGCAGAAAAAAAAGATATTAATGATGAAGGTTGTAATTAGAGTGTTGGGATGAAGGATGAGGGCTCTCAAATGTACGTACAGATGTGCAGAGTAAATATCTTACACACACAATTAGCATTGTAATTCTAATCGTCTTTTTATGTTGGGCGTCCTCTGGTGGCTCATGGCTAAGATATGCTAAAGTGTCAGTGCTACAGTGAGCATGCATATTCACGAACAGAGTTATTTACAACTTGCAGGCGCTCATGCTTTGGCAGCTCATCAGAAAAAAAGGCTTACATAAGCTGCACTATACTTTATGGATGTGCTGCAACAGGTTTTTGCCTCCGGATAGTGTTCCCTCCTGCCACCTGCTGTTCATGGAGCCCATTGCAGCTTCTTGAATGTCACTTATATATCCTCAGACTGGTTCCTTGCTCTCTCATTGTGGGCAGATCTTTGCTTGTCAGAAGAAATCCAACATTCATCTGTCTACAGCAGACGATAATACATGTAAATTGAAAAAAAAAAAGGTCAGGCTGTACATTAATCAATTCCTAATTTTCAGTGGGACAGGAGGAGTGAGAAAGAAAGCTGATCTTGTCTCCACCCCTACACCATTTCCAACTGCTCTAATACCCCCCCAAAAAAACATCATAATACCAAACTGCACCAGCAGGTGAGGGAGTGAGGAAGACTTCTACCTGTGCTGCTGTTTCAAGGATGATGCAACAGAGCTGTCTATTATATGCAGGTCTCTTAAATAACCAGTAGATGGCATCAGCAGTTTAAGATTAACACTTGTGGGCCACAAAACTCACTGTCAACACAGATAGAGTAGAATAATAGCTGCTAGATTAGACATGGCCATTGTAAATATACCGCAATACTAAAACAATGACATTCACCTGCATTTGAACATTCATGGCTGAGAAAATAGTGGATAGTATTATTTATTTTTTGAGGTTTTAGGATTTTGAAAAGTCAAAGAATGGTTTGTGTTAAATGAGAAATACAGGTGTAAAAAAAACAATGCTTGTACTATAGCTAACGGTGTAACGACATATCAATCTGGATCGATATATTGATTCAATTATCGAGGATCTAATATCATCGATGCAAAGTGAAAATATCAATACTTTTATTCAAAGGATTTTTCATTTAAACGTCTGGAAAAGTTCAGTAATAAAACTGTCAAATCATATTTTAGTTGATTTTAGTGAGCTGATTTAAATGTAATTTATTATCTTAAACCTGCTGTAGGCAGAACATTTTTTGGCATCGTTGGGCAAAGATTCCATAATGACCTTTCAGCATATTTTAATTCAAGTGTTCTGAGAGAAAACTAGACTCCTGCTCCTCCTCATGGCTCTGTTTTCAGGCTTTTAAAAATCTAGCCCAGGACGGGAGACTTTGATCAATCACAGGTCATTTCAGAGAGACAGCGTTCCTATTGGCTGAGCTCTGATTGGTGGGTGGTGCTTGGTATTTCCTCAACTGATCTCAACATGGTTGCCGGGTCACAAACTTTCTCATTTTACAGTTAAACAGTACACTACAAGATGTTTCTGGAAACATTTTAGGCGAGAAATAGGCATTACAGTAACAGAATATTGATACATATCTGATCAGCGCTGCACCGGACACCGGAGGACAACGGAGGACACCGGAGGACACCGGAGGACACCGGAGGACATGCACTACTGTCCGGATATTAATCACATTAATATTATTTGCTCACATTGCAGAGAGGTGCTATAGGACACCAAATTAATAAAAACATTGAAATGAAAAACTATTAAAAAAAAGTGAGTGTGTCACACCTCACCTCTGCCGCTCTGTGAGTGAATAACCTATATGGGGCTTCAGGGGACAAAGAATTATGCAGTTTTAGTGGCAACCTTGCAGTGAAATCAGCTTCTCTGATGATATATATATCACTATCAGTAAAAGGTTCTTTCTTGATTATGCGACAGTGAATGAATGAATGAATGAACAGTGTTTTTGTAGAATGAATGATAGGCTAATATAGAGGCGACCTCCTTGCTCACAGTGTGACATGGATGGTCCACTGTGGCCGGTGGCTGTTAACGAGGTTTAGGTTTCACCCCCATGAATGAATGAATTAATGAACAGTGTTTTTGTAGAATGAATGACAGGCTATAATATAGAGGCCACCTCATTCACAGTGTAACATGGATGATCCACTGTGGCAGGTGGCTGTTAACTAGGTTTAGGTTTCACCCCCAGTGAAAGGTTATTTCTTGATTATGCGACAGTGAATGAATGAACAGTGTTTATGTAGAATGAATGACAGGCTAGTATAGAGGCCACTTCGCTCACAGTGTGACACGGATGGTGGCCGGTGGCTGGTTTAACTAGGTTTAGGTTTCACTCCCAGTGAAAGGTTCTTTCTTGATTATGCGACAGGGAATGAATGGATGAATGAATGGATGAATGAACAGTGTTTTTTGTAGAATGAATGACAGGCTATAATATAGAGGCCACCTCATTCACAGTGTAACATGGATGATCCACTGTGGCAGGTGGCTGTTAACTAGGTTTAGGTTTCACCCCCAGTGAAAGGTTCTTTCTTGATTATGCGACAGTGAATGAATGAATGAATGAACAGTGTTTTTGTAGAATGAATGACAGGCTAATATAGAGGCCACATCGCTCACAGTGTGACGTGGATGGTGGCCGGTGGCTGGTTTAACTAGGTTTAGGTTTCACCCCCAGTGAAAGGTTCTTTCTTGATTATGCGACAGTGAATGAATGACTGAATGAATGAATGAATGAATGAATGAATGGATGAAAGAACAGTGTTTTTGTAGAATGAATGATAGACTAATATAGAGGCCACCTCTCTCACAGTGTGACATGGATGATCCACCACGGTGGCAGGTGGCTGGTTTAACTAGGTTTAGGGTCTTGCCTCTCCTCCCACACCCCCACCGCTGGATGGCTGGCTGGCTGGATGACTGGCTGGATGGATGACCGCTCTTTTGCTATTTTTATCCCCGTGGTGCTGTTTCTGTTTCTCAGCCTGCCAGCAGAGAGGAGAGCAGAGGTGCAGGCGTCTCTCATCACACCCACCTCTCTCTCTCTCTCTCTCTCTCTCTCCCTCTCTCTCTCTCTCTCTTTCCAAAAATAGCCATGAGTCGTGATCAGCTCGTCCTTGAGAGAGAGAGAGAGAGAGAGAGAGAGAGAGGACTGTATTATTGCTCAGAATCAGAGGAGGGGTTATGGATTGATACAAATAGTCACCCCCGCCAAGCCAACCCCCAGCAGCAGCAGCAGGCTGAATTAATGTGTTGCTATTTTTGGGAGCCCCGTGTTTCCAGGGGAGACCTAATGACGCAATGACGTCAATGCGGGTCAATCGCAGACTGGAGGAATTGAGTGGCTTCCATTTGGGGGCTTTTTTTGCAGTATTTTCCTAACAGAAAGGATTTGGGGGAAAACGAGTAACAAAATGGAAGTGTATTTTCCTTCCTTCCGTGCAAAAAAAAAAAAATGCATCGAAAATAGCAAGAGGTGAATCCAAAAAAAAAAAAATGCAGAAGTGAAAATGATCACAGTGGCATCACGTCGCCCCAACCCTTCGAGCAGCAGCGATAGTAAAGGGAGGTGTGTATATAAGGATGCTTTTTTTCTCTCTCTCTCTCTCTCTTTCTCTCCTCATCCACAGCGCATCTGTGGGATGATAACCTGCCAGTAGCTTTGTGGAATAACATTTTCGAGATTTTTTGTTGTTGGTTTGATTTGATGTTTGTTGTCTGTATGATCTCTCTCTGTGTGTGTGTGTGTGTGGCTCCGTATTGTGTTGTTTTCCCTGCGTAACGCTGTGTGCTATGTCTCTGCCATTAGCTTACATGTGATTCTATACTCTTGTGTTTTATTCCTGATTCTTTCTTTCTTTTTCTCCCAAAGGGCTCTTTACACAACAACCCCCTTCGACCTATTCATCCAAGCGCTCGCATCTAGACGCACAGAGGTAACGAGCACCTTATACTCCATCATCTCACACCTCATCAATTCAGATTGGACATTTATATTCTTGCATTATTTTATTATTTTTTTTTAAATCATGTTGTGCCAGTCTTTAAAATTGCTGATTGCAGTAAGAGGAATATATAATAATCGGGTTATTGTGGCTGCATGGAGAGATTGTTGCGCGTCATGGTCGCTCGCAGCTCGGCGACCTGCAGACGCGCACAGCCAAAAAACCTGCTGGTGGTGATGTGATGCGTGGAGATTTCTTGTCTTTTCCCAAAACTTTGAATTCCCATCTCTTTTTTGCAGTAAAGTGTTGTTGTCCAAGTGTTCTATGGTGTGTGTGTCACATCTGTGTGTTTCTATTTGCCACTGATTGCGAGCACATCCATCATTAGAGGAGGCTGATTTTTTTAATTGACAGTGCAAACCAACCCCTCCCCTATCTCCCTTCCTTTTGCTACAAGAAAAAGCCCAAGAGGGATGCATGTTGCATGCAGCCTCCTGCTTTAAACACTACACACATTGTCGGACACGTTCAGACAGACACACACACTCACACTTGCACACATGCACAGTGTCGTGAGAGGAGGTGGTGGGGGGGATTTTAGGGCGTTTACCGGCAGGGCTGGTGTGAGGCTTTCAGAACCATGGACAGCTCTCATGAAGATCATCATCCAGTGTGGTCTATATACTCTCTCCTCTACTGTCCGCACTGATGGCTGCACCATCTTTGTTTGGGCAAATAGCACTTCACAAAACAGCCCAGATAGCTCCCTGCCTTTCATTGTCAAAAGATCATATTTACTAGAAATACAGATGTTTTACTTGATAATACAGATGTTTCATGATCAACCTATAGACCCCCACACATGACATGTCTTACCCTTTTTCTGCAGCTATCAAGTTTGTACTATTTGGCACCTGTGTGACATGATAGACACTGTTTGGGTAATAGGTGTATTGCAAAAAAATATATATATAAATCTCTCTGAATATTTGTGCATCATCTCACCTTTACACCAACTTGTGGATCCACGTGGAACCCACATTTTCCCTCTCTGGCTTTGCTCCCAATTATAATTTGACACACCATTTCACATAAAATGTACTCATGTTCTCAACATTTACACTTTTTTTTCTCTCTCCCCTTTTCTAATTCACAACTGTACGTCGTCCTCGTCTTTCATAAAGTCATAAAGTGCTCTGGGACATTTCAGTGTTATTCACAGGTGCTCCACTTTCATTGAATCCTTCTTGTTCACATAAAGTAGCACGATCTCAAATGTCTTTTTTTATTTTTTACTTTATATTGTGTAAATTGACATTACACCCCATTGTGAGTTACTGGCTCTCTGGGGTGGAAGGCGTAATGAAGTGTAAATCACAAAGAGGAATTTAAGAAGTTGTGTAGAAATCAGTATTTCTACACAACTATAATTTCCTGCGTTTGTATTTTGAAAGGATTCCTGGTTTGTTTTATTGATGATATTACATTTCTGCATGTGTACTGGTTTGGTGTGTGGGAACGATCTCTTGATTCACTGCTCCCATTCAGTTTTTGCTGTATTTTTGGTCAATCAGTGATCCTCAATACTGATAGAGTTTACATACAATGACCAGTGACTGATTTCATGCATGTTATTCACATCAGACTATGATCATAGGTGATGGATGTAAACTCAAAGTCAAGCTGAAATCAGAGACATTTGTATGCGTTTGTTTGTTTCAAATGTGGATTTTTTCTCCTCTAAACTAAAATGATTAATTTGTTTAATCCACCAGTTTTATCACATTAACTAACAACTATTTTAATTATATTATAACTTAAAAAGGAAGAAGCAACACAACAAACATTAACTGTAGATGACGTCAGAACGTACACAAGCTGCTGCTGATATCTTAACAATAACCTTTAAAAAAGTGAGATCATTAATACATTCAAATGGACTTTTAAATATCATATTAAATGTGTTACACTTATGTCATTGTGACTTATATGTCCTATAGTGACATGTACAACTAATGCTACAAAGGTTTATGGGATTGAGACCTACTGGAAGAGGTCACACTGAAAAATGTCTGCACTATCTTGTTATCACACGTATAAATCAACCGATTTGTCTGTTATCAGGCCATTAAATAGGCGTTATCAGTCGCTATAAGCACCATAGATGTGGGTCATTAGGGGCCTACTACGCCTACTACGTTGTTAAGTGAAACATAAAAGTAACACATTCTAACATGTTTTAAAATTGAATGAAACGCTTGGTTTTGAACACAAACAAAAAGGCTTCTTTAGGTTTAGGCAACAAACAAAATACCTTCTCTTTGTGATTTACTATGTGAATAGATGATAAAACCTACTAGCAGGTGTAGTAGGCCACTACTGACTCACATCTATGGGGCTTATAGTGACTGATGACGGCTATTTAATAGCCTGACGACAGTCTAATCGGCTGTATATATCTATCTATATATATATATCTGTAGATATATACAGATATCTGTAGATATCTGAATATATAGATATCTGTAGATATCTGAATATATAGATATCTGTAGATATATAGACAGATATCTGTAGATATATATATAGAGAGAGAGACAGATGTATTTTTCCAGCTTTAGTGGAATGTTTTTTTTCCATTTTCTGTTTTAGTGAATGTTCACCCATACCAACTAAACTGGCCAAGGTAGTGGATGATTTAAAAAAAGTGAGGAACGTTATCACTATTCTTCTTCAAAGCCTGACGTTTGGGTTAAATTTACACTCTATCTGAGGCGTTTTAGTCCAACAGAAGGAATAGAAAATGTGAGAAAGATTGTTATGACTCCTTTTATTCCTAATTCAGTCTCATGGATCTGTGACTGTGTGTTTCAGATGCTGCTGGACCAACTGTCTGTGATCGTCATCGCCGTGACATCAGCTGAGCAGTCTTGTTCTTTTCAGGTCTTTTTGCGGTCTGGGCTTGCTGTCATATGACTATCCAGGAAGCCCTTACCCCAAAAAGCATCTGCAGGGGACCCTTACATCAAGGAAGACGTGCATTTGACACCCAGAGCTCAGTTTGTATATTTTGAAGCCCCATTTTCTCAATTTGTACATCAATTAAGTGTAAGTGCATACAACTGTGTTTCCCATTCCACACAAAAAGTGTGTGGTTTAAGTCGTTAAAAAAAAAATCATACCTGCTGTTAACTGGTTTAAACTTTCATCCGAGATGTAAATAATTCCCTAATTTATTTGGTTTCACTGAAAACCAGCAGGTTTCCTGAGGATGAGATTTGAGACCCATTACTCCAAATCACACCACATCATTCCTCCACAGGGTGGCAGCGTTGCTCAGGTTATTTTGACTGAGGAAATCTGATTTAAATCCACACACAACAAATCCATGCACACATGAAGATGATCATCTTGATGATGGTGTCCTTGTGTGTAGCACATATATTGCTATACAATAGTACTTCATTGTATTTATTCACTGCTTTAATGTAACCCTGTTGTAACATTTCTTTACTTTGATACAGCTGTTTGGCTGCATAGGTGTGTAATACATTTTTATATATCTGGAGGCATAAGATTGTCCATAAAATCAATGAGACGCTGTTGTTTAATACTAGACAACTAGTAGTAATACTACTTTACACTGCGTTATACTGGTAGAGGAAGTGAATTACGAGCTCCTGTGAACACGTCAATAAACCATTTCTGCACAGATATCTTATTTATTACTCATTTCTGCAACAATTGCAACATTTCCTGTGCCAATAAATTCCTTGGTAAACCGGATATGAAACCACAATCGTGTGAAACCATTGATTCACCATCTCTGCAGAGAAGTGATGTGATTTTGCTTCCAGTTAAACACACACAAACACATGATTAGACCATTCTTCATCCACTGACTCCAAAACTGTGACGCAAAGCTTGAAGAAAGAAATTCAGCTTTGTGTTTTTCCAGTGTGGAATAACTTATAGTTTTACCTTTGAGGCTCATTTGAGTTAGTTCATCCGTTGGGTTCGGGAAAGAAAAAAAATGCTGGCATTTTACCTCATAATCGACCAACAACTTGTTCTTCTTTACAAAGAGCAGGGTTTTCAGTACTTTGGTGAAGACTTGGTAATGGGACAACATGGTCAAAGATCCCAACGATCTCAGAATCAGTGGCATCCAATTGCCTGATGGTCAGATCCAGGAAGGGATTGTGTGTGTGTGTCATTGCAGGAGGCTCTCACGCCGTTATCAGTTTCGTTGGAAATTTCAGCAAGTGTTTTCTTTTGCAGATTCTGTGAAATGGATAGACCTCTTTGGAGATTTGTATCCTGTGATTTGGCTTTATGCGTCAAACATCTGGTCACAGTTGAGACACAATTCACATTTGATATAACAGAAGGACGAATCAGTTCAAGTACCTTGGCCATGATGCATGTGATAAGCCATTTGATCTGGGATCCTGGGAATGACAAACTCAAGAACTTCACCCTAACACATGTGGTGTGACGTAAAATGAGTTTTATTATATGGTGTGCTCTAATTACACATATGTGAGTCAATATCTACTACGTACTGTTTTAATGCATCAATCTGGACGTAATCATGAACAAATCTCAAAAGACTTGACTTGGACTTGCAAAAAATGACTTGTGAGCATCTCTGTTTTTTGTTCATGAAAGTACACTTTGTATACTTTAACTTATAGTACTTAGCCAATGATTTATGTATTACATAAAGAGACTTTCTCCTTTTGTTATTTACTTGATGATTTGTGATAACATTTTAAAAAATTTAAAAATAAAATGTGTTGTTCTCGCATGCCTCTACGGTGAACGGATAATCCAAAAACTTGATTAATTGAAGTAAATTCATATCAAAACAACCTTTTACAGACTTACAGATAAGCCATATATACTTAGACTTTTAAGTATACTTGTCAGTATGAGACAAGTATACTTAAGTATACATTTGTTTAGTTTATATCTGATAAATACATAAAAAGTAAACTGAAAGTATACTCTAACTTTAAGTTCAAAAGAAGTATACTAATAGCACACCTGAATAAACTTAATTTATATGCCTTTATACAGTATAATACAGTATTTTGTTTTTTGTTGTCTTTATAGAAAAGGTGAAGTGTCTATGGAACAAATCTCAACACACAGCAGTTGGTGGGTTACACAGTCACAAGTTTTAATACACATTTTATGGGCATTCTTTCATGTACCTCACTCCACATTTACAAATAACATATAATGAATTTAAAATAAAGGTAATTTTTTACAAGAGGGACATTAAAAAGAGCTGTCTGGATGGTTGGATGGAGCATGTTGTAACAAACCCCCAGACCTGCAGATTCTAGATTTGACAAACATTTCTCAACAAAGGGTAAAAGAGAACACGGAAAGTTTAAAAGCTTATTTTATTATGTCTTATAAACACTAAAAATAATTAAAATCAAGGGGAAATCACTTGTGGCAGTACTAATTATCCTCAATTGTTAAGGGAGGAAGGGAAAGCAGTCAGTGACCCAATCCCAATCCCCCCCTAAAGGCCTTAAGCCCTGAACCCTCAGGGGATTGACTGACATCACCTGGTAAATGGTTGAGTGTGAGAGGCTGCAAGGGCTTGAAATGGTATAAATATGAATGGGACAGCACTTTGTAGCGACACATCACGTTACCTTGATGATGCCAATTGAGGGGTTTTATTTGACGTTCTTAAACTGCCTATTCGAACATCTACCACAAGATTAGAGGCAACTGTCAAAAGATCAATTTACTTGTTTTGTCAAACTTCATTAAGCAAATTTAAAACAACTAGTTGATGAATGAACCAGGTGTGTATTATAGTCTAATGCTTGCATTCCTCTGATTTCATGTGTGTTTATGGACCATCTTAAATCCTTAATGTTAATGTTTCTGTGCCAATTTAAAAATGCCTGGCTGAACTACCTGGCTTTTTTAACACCTTGGGGCTTCCCCTGGTAACCGTGTTAACCCTGTGTTTAACGTCACAACGTTATGATTTGTGGGTAATTCCCTCAGGCAAAGTCTGCCGGAATGCAAACTTACGGAAAGTGTTCATAAAGAGCTCAAAAGGTCTGCCAGAGAGCCCTCAAGGACTTGATGATTTGACAGTGGGACAGCCCTGAACCCTCACGGACTTTGCAGGAATGCGCCTCAAAGTCTGTGAGTCTGTGAGTGGGGACATTGGAATTGGGCGAGTGTCCTACTGTACAGTGTAGAGGAAGGACAGACCGAGGGCAAAGGGTCAGCTGGGCCTCAGGTTGGTTGCTTCCTCTGTCCATTAACTTTCAAACATCACTTGATGGCAGTCTTCTGAGCCATACCATGGACTAGGCTGGCAACACACACACAAGCCTGAAGGAAACCTGACTCAGCCTTCAGACCGCGGCGCTTGGAGCTGACCCTGCACACAGAGAACACAAATACAGAGTGACGTATGCTGCATGTGGCTTAAGTAGACTACACACCTGCCTTCAGTCAGCACCTGAATCACACACACCTGAAACTACTCAGTGTGAAGGTGAGCTGATAGTGATGATACAGGTTTACCCAGTTACAATGCTATTAACCACACACTCCTTCCAACCAGAGCAAAGAGTCCACTTTCTGGTTGTTTTCAAGTAATGAAGTTTTATAACTAAGTTTGGGAACAGAGACCACGCCTCATACACATCTCATTTCTGCAGCTAAAGTATTTAAGCACACCTGATCCGTTCACTTCCCCTTGACTCAGCTTTCACATCCCTCCCCCCAAACACATTTGTTCTCCTTTCTCTCACCCTTCTCTCTCTCTTGTTTGATTACAGGAACCACTGGGGGCTCTGTCAAAATCAGAGCTCGTGAAGAGACGACTTCCCCACTCAGAGTCTCGACTCCCCCCGGTTTCCTCCGCCTCTAGCCAACACCGGTCCTCCATCCATCCTTCCACGACACCTCTACCCCTCACCTGCAATCCTTCATCCCTATCCCCTCATCCCTTCATGCATATCCTCTCATCCCTTCATCCCCTCATCCTCCCTCCTAACCCATTCCTCCTACATCATCATAGCTCCCCTCCATCTCCAGTACGTATTGAATCATTCCAAACCCATGCCATTATTATTGCCGTGGTCTTTGTTAGTGAAAATATTTTTAACATGAGTTTAAAAGTACTGAAGATTCAGAAACTCTTTGGAATTGCCGCATTTGTACTTTCTTTTGTTTTTTTGTTTTCGTTTCTTTATTGCAGAGTTCAGGTTCAAAGGGTTTCAAAGGAAAATCAGAAGCATAATTCCGATAACAACCCCCCTTTTTAATATCCCTGCAGTCCCCTCCCCTCCCACCGCCTTAAGAGCTGGAACTATGTTAACAGTCGTACCCTGTTTGACCATGTCAGCAGGCTAATGATAAAACAAGACAAAACTGAAATCAGATTCAGATTCATTCTTTATTGTCTTCTGTAGAGGAAATGTGTTTTCAGTCTGTACACAATCAGACTCTCAGAACAAGTATCACTCAGAGACATATAAGCAACACAAGTCTGTTACAATGTTCCCAGGCTGTTTAAGGCAGTAATGGGCCACAGAACTCCTCCCAAAGCCTTCCTTGTTGTCTACATCTGAGGACAGGATGGTGAAGCATGGGTAGAGGGGGCGGCGGGGGTCGTGGGCGATGGTCAGTGCTCTGTTAGTGGTGGCAGTGTCAATGAGGGCTGGCAGGTTGGAAATGGGGAAGCCAATCATTAAACAAAATAAACACAGATAACCTCTCCAATACTGTCTGGATAATTCCCCGTCAGTGGTTGAAGGAGAACCTGTGTATTATGGTGCTACTGTACTACAGTACCATCAAAATGAAAGTGTGTTTCATTGTGTTCTGAAAAAAAAGAGCTAACTAAGCTACTTTTATGTGTTTTGTGAATTGTATTGTTACATTATGCTCATTCAGCAACACGTGTCAGTTGAGTTCTCTGTATTTATACTTTCACAGTCCTCCAAAAGGTTCAGTTGCAGCTATCGTGTCAAAGGGAATATGCTCTTAAGTGCCTATGTGATGGTTTTCATGTCAGATATTTACTTTCATTATGAGTCAGCTTGTTTGCCTCAGACTGCCAAGGT
This sequence comes from Helicolenus hilgendorfi, assembly GCA_916700815.1. NCBI lineage: Eukaryota > Metazoa > Chordata > Actinopteri > Perciformes > Sebastidae > Helicolenus > Helicolenus hilgendorfi. Next base: position 4,351 of record CAKALG010041368.1, on the reverse strand, counting down.
CATTAGTGTCTGTATGTTTTTGCAGGAGCGTGTTTCCGGGATAGCATTGACTTACAGAAGGTACAGAGCAACAATCTGCCAACATGTCATGTTTAAAGTAGGGCCGTCCTCGACCAAAATACATTCTTAGTCGACTAACATTAAAGGTATAATATGCAACAGTTCCCTAAAAAACAATGTATAGACTGACTTATGCCCCACTAGAAGTGTGTGGTGGTGTCTGTTCTCTGCCTGTATTTTCCCTTTTTTTTATTTATTATTTTGCTTTACTCAGGACGTCTGCCAACAGCCTTTAGGTCCCACATAACACAGGGTGTGCAGCCCGTTCAGGTGGTCAAATATCGCCGCTCCTGCTTGGCTTCTGCATTATACATCGATGAGTATTTGACGGATGAGAACGGGTTTGTTACACTGCTGTGAGTTCCCCTGTTCCTCTGTCTCTCCTCTGCTGTGTGCAGTGGCTGCTGCGTGCTGCTATCACACACACCAGGCAGAGAGGACAGCCTTCCTTTCGGCTACATTCAGCTCGACACTTTCCCGCAACGTTGTACGGAGTTGTGCGGAGTGGGTTGCGTGTTTATTTGTGTTTTAGAACGTAACCGCCGTGAAACAATCAGAAAAAAATAAAACGCTTTCTCTGATTCGCTGCTTTGTTCTCACTAACGGCGCTCCGTTCACTCTATAGCTCGCTGCTCTGTCTCTCCCTCTCGGCTCGTTGACCTGTGGAGGAGTGGCCAGCTTTGAATGCGGTGCAACATATAATACCTTTAAGTCGATCAATCAATTAGTTGATTTAATCGACAGATCTGTGAAACTGAGTTTCTCCACAAAGAATCACACAAAAGCACCACTTTAAATCTGGTGCTTACCAGAGATGTGCTCATAAGTTTTTAAGAAATAAGTCTTTCAGCATGAAAAAAGCATTATGAACGACTAATCGACGAAAGAAATCTTAGTCGACGAAGACCGAAACAACCGATTAGTCGACTAATCGTCTCAGAGAGGGCAGCCCTAGTCTCAAGCATCCTCTCTGCAGTGGAAATTTGAGAATTAAGTAATAGTAAACTGCACAGTATAAATGGTACACAAAATAATATAACATTCCTTTTAAATAGATCCGTATAAACTATTACATGAACTTAAATTATCTCCAGTCTCTTCTCAAGGAGTTTGGCATATTAGTTGTGTAATGGTAAATCAACTTCTTCTCTATTAGAGTTAAAATCCAAAGAAAACAAGAACATATTTACAGTAAGTGTGTCTGTTTCAGTGACTTGGCTAAAAAACCTTTACACTGCAGGGATCTGACTGGCTGGAGCATGGATTACTGTAAGCGTGTTACGGATGTATTATTCAACATCCACAGAAATGTTGGGAAAGGCCATCAGCTATAGATGAACCCTAAAATATCCTGGAGCCTTGCATAACATGTCACAAGATATAGTCTTCATGAGTTCACTCAGGTGTCTTAACACTTTTTACTCACATAATCCTTTGTAATAGGTCGCTTTTGTTCGTATTTATCACTTTTAGAACATAACACCGGCTGGTGTTGCTTAACATGTTATTTTATGAAAGAAATTGCTCGCTGTGACTGGACTTTTACGGGGCTCCGACTCATTCTGAAGTTTTCAGTGAAAAGCTGATTCAGGTCTTTTCCAGACCGGTTTTATGATGCTAACGTCACCCAGAGTGTCTGGGGGTGAAAACAACACACCGTCTTGAATGGCAGCACATGCAGGATCACTAAAAATCTGAATTCCCGTCATTCCTGTGACTCATGCAGCCGGCGGATCTTGCTGAGTGGAATTCCTGGTTTCCGTGCTGCATCTGGACGAGTAATCTGATACTGTGTAAGGCCCATGTTACCAACGGCTCAGCCAGCACTGCTAATAAAGGGAGCAGGTCAGTAACGCTGTGTTAACCTTTTAATCTGTACTCTATACGTCATGCATCGGTGAAGTAATGACATCCCTTCTCCTAACCTTAGAAAGGTTAATGGATAGTGTGCATGCAGTATTACTGTTATCGTTTGATAAAAGAGGGTGCACACACTTCTTCTGAGGGTGTGTGACTCATTTGCTCCCATAAGTCACGTGACACCTCATGAATTATTGATGAAGCCTTGCAGCGTCCCTCTGTCATACTCCAGGAGGTGTCTGATCCATGATCCCGGTGACAAGGGGACATCCAAACACAACACTCTTGAGCCACAAAGCTGTTTGTTGTGGTTTCTAATGTGGCCACAATGTGTGTCTACGCTGTTTGGAACTAATTAGAGCCTGCTGAGAACCGTGGGCTAAATAAACAGGTGCATAAAGTAACATCTCTGTCTGGCAGAGAGGAAGCTCCTTTGACTCACGCTCTTTATGAGCTCTTTTCTGATGAATCAACTGATTAAAAAGTGGACTTGTCACCAGTGCTTACACATAGAGACAGACAACCATTGACGCTCACATTCACACCTGTGGGGCAATTTAGAGTCAACAATTAACCTGCATGTCTTTGGACTCGGGGAGGAAGCCGGAAAACCCGTAGAAAACCCACACATGCAAACTCCACACAGATAAGCAACCAAGATGTGTATTCCACTGTGGGGTTCAAAATGAATAAATGCCAGGCACAACCGAGTCAAGACTGACCATCTACATCGTGTTAAAATATTTCCTGTACATCACATATCAACCGGCAAAATCCTGGTTTAAAAATAGTTTTAGCAACAAGCAGGCATTATTCATCCCAGATGTCAGGAAAGTTTTTTTTTGCGTGCGATGAAACCTGCTCTGCTGAGAAAGCTCCCTAACCCCCCCAAGGGGGGCGGCTCTGAAGAAACATATTAGGAAACTACTAAATTATATCATTCACTTCATTCCTTCATGTTTTTCTTCATGAATAATCCACAATTCCTGTTGAAAATACAAGTGGGATACTGTCACACGTTTACTTTCCTTTCCCAGAAATAATGTCCTTCTGTGTGTCTCTTTCCCAACAACTATCGGATCCGATCACACTTCTGTTTATCCTGCACAAAGTGGGGCCATAACCACGTGTTAATAGTTTCATGAGGCCTCTCTGTGTGTGTGTGTGTGTGTGTGTGTGTGTGTGTGTGTGTGTGTGTGTGTGTGTGTGTGTGTGTGTGTGTCTGCCCTGCATGGGACATTTAACAGTTTGCAGGATTTACTGTAAGTTATCTTGAGAGTTGTGTTCCCTGTGGCCTTCCTCGAACACACACACACACACACACACACACACACACACACACACACACACACACACTGGACTCTCTGACCTCTTTTTGCTTCAGAGAAACAGAAACTTGCTCAGCACAGCCCCTCCCCTCCTTCGCCACGGATCATCAACTGCTTCAGGATTGTTTTTGTCTAATTTCTTACATTGAATGTTTTGCGCTCTGTCGTGTTTTCTTTGTCTCCTAACATCTTGGGACGATCTTGGAAACAAGTGTTTTCACTTTAACTTCAAGTAGAAATCAATTAAATGGTAGAGAAATGTATGCTTAAAATGTGGCTGAGACATCTGTAAAACTAGGAGGCCTACATGAGAAACATCTGGCATCTATCCTGATACAACATAATAATGTTGATGTTCATTGGAAGACTTTATCGATTCAGCAGAACTCTGTACATTTGAATGACATGTTGATGTGTGATTCATGCAATTCTTTGTAAATTAACAACTGAGGCTGAAAAGGTGTTTTTGTGCTGCAGAAATGACAGAATGATGGGTAAGTGTGCATTCACACTGCGTATGTGTGACTACTCCGTTGTGTGTGTTGTGAAAAGGACTAACTGATCATTAGTAGGGTTTTGCCAATGCCGTGGCATAAGGTTGTGTTATCAAAATGTGTTACCAAGTATTTATCACAATCGTTCCGTGCAAATGTATCACTTACAAAGTATTGTACTGTTACTATTTCGCTTTGCTCAAGACGTTTGGAAGAACTGCTGTCTAGATGTTCAGAACATCACACAGCTAATCTGGAAAAGATCATGCAGGATGATTAACTTGGGTTAAATATACAAATACACAAACAAACATTAACTTGTGTCCATTCTGTATCGAATATGCAGGGTAAAGCTGCATGAACATTTTTTTTTTAAATTTCAAAAATTCTCAAAAAAAAAATAGCTAAGCTAAAAGGCAATACATTGGAATAATGTGAATAATGTGTGAGTAGAGTAGATGACTCAGATATTGTAAGTGTGGCTGGAAGTCACAAAGATGTATTGATTATTTCGAATTGCATCTGTTTTTTTCCTGGTATTTGATACCCAATGACACAGTCATATTGAACTCTCTGTGTACAAGAAATGATAATTATATTTAATATTAA
>CAKALG010041364.1:0-14465 GCA_916700815.1 Helicolenus hilgendorfi | reverse complement strand
ACATCGACACCGCTGCAAAGTTCATCGGCGCCGGAGCTGCCACGGTGGGAGTGGCTGGATCTGGAGCTGGAATTGGAACAGTGTTCGGTAGCCTTATTATCGGATACGCCAGGTAAATTAAAACACATCATCTGTCATTTTAGGACATCTCGGACGGGGGGAATGTTGCATGTGTCTATCAGCACTGTCATTAAAACCTCATCAGTTAATTTCTCTTTTGTTAGTTGGACAGATAATTAGCTTTTAGTAATTATTCACATCTGTGATTTCTACCATTAGATGGTTGTTTTTTTAAATAGCAACAATATATAATATAAAAGCAACAATCATGAAACTAACACAGGCATACTTGTTTTCGAATGTTTAAAAGGTCAAGACATGAATTTAATTTGAATTTTAATTGAAAAGAAAGTTATATTTGAGTGTAAAAATAAATTATTCAACATTATCAAGGGTTATTGATAGAATTAGCCTTGGAAAACACTGGGGTTGTCTGCTCACTGAAATGTATTTATACCTCCAGTTTGTCTGAGCCGCCCCTCTCTTTCTCAACAGGAACCCTTCTCTGAAGCAGCAGCTGTTCTCGTACGCCATCTTGGGCTTCGCTCTGTCTGAAGCTATGGGTCTTTTCTGTCTGATGGTTGCATTCCTCATTCTGTTTGCCATGTAAACCAGTTAGGCATTTGCTGTAAAGGGATACATCACAATGTTAATGAGAATTAGCAGTTTGAGATGCCCTTGAATGGCACGATGTCGTCAGCTCATCGTGTTGCCCATCATGTTCATTGGTGTTTCTTAAAAGATTGTGGACCCACTGGTGTAAGAAACTCCGGCAAACCCAAATCATTTTGAATAATGGTTTCCTCATTATATTGTATATTTAGTCAAATGTTTTTGTTAAACATGGAACCAATAACAGAATTAAAAATGTTTCATTCATCATGTGTTTGTTTGTGCTCTTTTAAATGTGTTGGAAAGTACTGGCAAGTAACAAAAGTAGTATTCATATTCTAGTCTACTTCATACTTCTACTCCACTACATTTCAGAGGTAAATATATTACTTTTTACTCCACTACATTTATCGGATAGCTTTAGTTATTAGTTACTTTGCAGATTCAGGTTAGCAATACAAAATAGAATTGACAAACTAATTATGATGTATTATTATAGATCAAGCTACTAGGAAGTGTATACATTTGTTGAAATCAGCTCCACCTTTTCCAGCTGCAACATTAAAGTGAGGAACACATTAATGTATAAATAAATATAATGCAGTAATATAAAATACATTATTCTGGAATGGACCATTCTGCATGAGTCATTTTACTTTTGGTACTTAAAGTATATTTTGATGCTAATACTTTTGTACTTTTACTTAAGTAACGTTTTGATTGCAGGACTTTTACTTGTAATAGTATTTCTACGCTGTGGTAATATTACGAGAATAAAGTCATAACTTTACGAGAAAAAAATTTAAATAAAACGTAAAATTACTACTTTATTATAAACTTTATTAAATGTACATTATGTAGAGGCTCTGGACGCAGCTATTAAAACATCTGAGACAGTCTGCATTACAACATGGGGGCTGGAGTTTGAAGGATGTGGGTATTGTGCCGCATTCAAGTCATATCTGACAACATACAAGTTGTAATTACAACAGGGAAACATCTGACAGGGCTTCGCTTCATAATACAGAAGCTCCTGAAAATCATGCAAATCAGGACACATCATATCAGCCAAAGTAAATTCAGAGGATGTAACGTTATATTGTCAATGCACAGTATTTGTAACCCTCACTTGACCAACTCTTATCATATAACAGGCTTGAGTTGTCCTGTGACGTCACGTGAACGCTTGCAGGTAGTAAACATGGGATGTTTTCCCCATCTCTACCATCATTGATATAATATGCACTAAACATAATGTAAATGTACTAAGCATTAAATGTACATGCATTTAATGTATTCGTCCAGTAAATTATTCTCGTAGTAGTATGACTTTATTCTCGAAATCTCGGATTCATTTATTTTTTTCCTCAATGTGGCCCTAATACTCCGTCGTACATTAGACCTACAACAATGATAAATAAAAATGAAAATGTAAAAAAAAAAAAGTTATTTATTTGTATAAATCCACTGGAGAGGGGATAAAGAGACCCCTGGCCTAACCACTAACCACTACCTAAATAATAAATACTGACGCTGCGACGGAAGAAAAATCATCCGGAACTAAAGAAAGACAGTCAGAGTTGAGGGAGGGAGCATTTGAAAGACGTACGTACTGTATGTACAACTGTCTGATAAAGAAGAAAAACAACATACAACAGTTATGAAGATGTACTCGGATATATACATATATAGCAGGACAGATAGATGACGTCATGTCTAGACACACGTGTTCAGCACATCTGTCCTTATGGAGGAGAAGCTGCTCTATAACTCAGCAGATGACGGTGACTCCTCTGAGGAGGTGGAGGTCGGTGAACTGTCACACTGGTCCACGTGTTGTTCTGCAGCTGAACCAGCAACAAGGAGACCACAATAACCAGGTAAACAAGCAGGAAGAGGGATTAGTATTGTGGTTATATTGTCTCCTGTTAGCTTTATGATCTCAACCATGTTCTGTCACAGCTCCTGTCAAACTGCACACTAGTCCTCCTCTCTTCAACAGCTCTATACTGTATTACTTTATCAGATAAAGTTAAGGAAAGGTCTGAATATTAGCTTAGATAGATCCCCAGTAGTTCATGAACGTTTGGCCAAATGTGTTCGTCTGGGGGAAAGCTCAAAGCAGCTCACATATTTGCCCACCAGATGGGGCAGTATGGGTAACTTATGTATATTGTATAAAGTATTCTGAGCTAATAAAGAAGAATTTGAATTATAATGTATATGTTTTGGATTTGTTTCTACTTTACTGTTTTATGTGAAAACTATGGCCAGCTGCCTTTCTTTTGGCCCACTTACAATAGGTACGTTCATCTCATGTAATGAATGTATCCTAAATAAACTGACAATATCCTGATATTTGCAGGTGGAATTTTATTTCATTTTCACTATGCAATATAATTTTCCACTTGTGCAATTTTGTTGATAGTCTGTTTATTGTCAATACTGTATACACTGCTCCTTTTTTTACTGTGTTAGCTGCTGCATCTTATTTTTTGCACTATCCCCTTCGCTGCTGTACACTGCACATTTCCCCACTGCGGGACTAATAAAGGACTATCTTATCTTATCTTATCTTGTTTATTTAGACATTACATTCTTTAACCAAATATACCTGTAGTCATTTCAAACAGGACAGCTTTTACACTTAATATCCACCAGGGGTAGCGAGTGTGCAAGACAAAAGACAGCAGTTTTTTCAGCCTGTGTTCAGGAACTTAAAGGGAAAATTCACCTTAAAATAGAATATAATTTTTTTTTATTATTATTTCATCTTTATTTAACCAGGCAAGACAATTAAGAACAAATTCTTATTTACAACGGCGGCCTGACAAAAGGCAAAGCCTCTTGAGGGAAGGGGGTAAGAGGTAAAAAGAAATATCAAAAGTTACATATGACAACAAGCATTACATAAAAGAAAAATGCAAATAGGCACACAATCAACAGACAGTACCAGACAAACAGTAGGCTATCAGGCAATACAACAACAGAACAAGAGAAGCAAATAGTAAAGACAAACAATCACAACAAGCTTTACATTTAACAGCAAGCACTACATAAACGATACGCAGAGTAGTACACAAGCATTGGGCAGTAGCAGACATACAGCATCAGGAAATACAACAACAGATCAAGAGTAGCGTATACAAGCAGTAGGACAGACAGGCAAAGCAACACGGCAGCAGCCAGACAACAAAAACATGCGTGGAACAACATTAAGCAGCAGCAGACAGACAAAGCTGAGGGAATAGTATTTGGTCGGGAAACAGCTGCATCTATCAGTCACAATGTCCGTAATAGAGGTTTTGGTCAGTAAACTGTTAAGATGGAAATTAGAATATCACGACTTGATCAGGAGATATTTGGGGATTTGGTTTACTTGATGTTGACTCTTTATTTAGGTCCAAATGATGAATAGGACTTACAGCCTTGAATCAAACTAACTTCAGCGTTGTCAGAGTTTATGATGCCTATTTTCGTGCCTCTAAAGATTTATCTCTGGATAACATTTTCAACAGGTAAAAAAAAGGCACAGAAAAGAAAGAAAATCTTCATGTCAGCCTGTACTGGACCGCTTCGACCAGCAGTACAGTCAGGAACTTGGCGGCCTGTGGGAGTCTGCAAGGTAACTGTTCTCTGAAATGATTGTTGCAGCATACACACAGACAGGGTTTGTACCATTCCTTCATCAGGATTGTTTTTCTCCCGCAGAGCAGTGCTCCTGGATCCTCCCTCGTGGCAGTATGGGGTCATGCTCAACCGCTTCAGCACTGTGACCGGCATCACACAGATTCTCCAATCACAGGGCTTTTCCACATTGCTGCCACATGCAGGTGTCTCCACGGTGCTTTGTGATGGCCCCTCAACATACCAAGCTGGAGAAGACTCTCTCTTGCCACCTGACTACATCTCCAAGTGCCCTCCTAATGACTCCCGTCTCCAACCGGACAGCGCCTCTCATGCGCTCAATCAAGACCTTCAATCAGAGCCTTCACTCAGTTTGCCCCGTCCTACATTACAGTGTTACATCCATCCGTATCCGCTGCGGTTTCCCTCCCAGGCTTACAGGCCTGGCCAGATGAAGCAGTACTACCTCCTGAATGCTGCCTCCCTGCTTCCAGTGCTGGCTTTGCAAGTCAGAGATGGGGAGAAGGTTTTGGATCTTTGCTCTGCTCCTGGGGGCAAAGCCTTAGCCATAATGCAGTGTGCCACCCCAGGTAAAACAAGTCTTTCTAAAGGACTTTGCAAACTTTAGATTTTTGTTTTTTTTATCAAGTAAAGAGGTATAAGATAGTGGATTTATTTAGTTTTTAACACAAGGCAGTAGAAGATAAAATAAGGCTAATATTTTTATATACACAAGCATCTTGTTGAAATGTGTTAAGCTTTGTTCTTAAATATTTATAGTGTACTTTGCATGTAAGTTGTTGCAGTTGAATCTAAGAAATATTTTGTCTGCTTTGAATAGCTTATTTGCATTGAATATTGATAATAAGCAATGCTACCGTATGTTGTGTTCCAGCACTCCTCTGCTGTAATGAACCAGACCCTCACAGACGGGACTGGCTGGCCAAAACCCTGAAGTCTTTTCTGCCTCAGTCACTGATCAGCAGAGTGGTCGTTTCCGCACAGGATGGACGGTCTTTTGGGCAAAGTGAAGCAGGAACATATGACAAGGTGGGGGGAGTAATGTCAGCTTGTGGTTGAATTTTTGCTTCAATGTCCAACAAATTGAGTTTTTTCAAGGCCGTGGTTAGAAATGAATGAGAACAGCAAGCCTTTGAACAGAAGCTAATAAGCCCAGCGGCCCAGCAACCATTTATTCAAAACAGGAGCCAAGAAGAGGCAGACAAATGGCCGGGAGGTTTCAAAGGACTCAAAGTGACTGATAATGTACCAAAATATTGAAAAAAGGAAAGCACAGAGAGTAAGCCACAGAGTGAACAAAATGAAAGGCATTAGAGTAGTACAAACAGACTGCCGTATTGTGGCGTAGAGGACAGATTTGTTGGAAGATTTTCAGCTGAGGTTTTAAGTTTCAGAGTTTGTGTTGGAAAATACAACACGTACTTGGATTATTTTACAGACCTCCAGCTTTTGTCTGCTGTTACATTCATTAATTATTTACATTTTCTTACTCCTTTCCCTTTTGCTTTTTCTTCTTTGATCCTTTCTGTCTCTCGCTGCCATTACACTCTTGAACTCTCTGACTCTGAATGACTCACATTTCTTGCTCTCTCTCTCTCTCTGTGTTGCAGGTTTTAGTCGATGCTCCGTGTTCCAATGACAGGAGCTGGTTGTATTCTTGCAGCAGCCAGCAGGGGGAACAGAGACTGAAGGAAAGAGGCAGGCTGCCTGCGCTACAGGCTCAACTGCTTAGGTAAATCCAATCCCCAATATAGAAAAATGTCTGCTGTGTGTTGCCCTTGTTGTACTCTCCTATCTTCCTACATGTTGTAACTCAGGATATGAAGATGGTAAAAAACAACTAAAATATAACAGTGTTTTGTTTCAGATGAAGAATTATGAAATATTCCCCTGCGCTGTACAGTTGCACACAGAATAATGTAAACACTATAGAAAATGACTTAATTGAATAATCACAATTGCAAAAAGACATGTCAAGTGACAATGCATTAGGATGAATGGCAATTTGCATCATCTGTCAATTCAGCTCTTTAAAGGTGCTAAATTTGATATCCAGAGCATTAATATAGCATCAAGCAACTATTTGCTATGTAAAGATATAGAGGAGTAATGTCTACCTGAGCAGAGAATGAAGTCACCCTCCCTCTGACACGGGACACAAGCGGACACAGGTCTTGGGGTACGGGGTATGACACATTCGCGGTGTAACTGGAGTTGCGTTCTTGTTGCGATTGGCTCATTTTTGGCGAGCACAGTCTGAGCATGTGTTGTACCCCAAAGATATGATGCGTTTATGACGCGTGACTCAGCCTCTTTCAAAAGGCCTTGAGTCTCCTGTAAGCTTTGTTGAACCTGTTATGGTGGGACAAATTACACCTCTATCATTCTTATTGGTGGATGAAGAAATAAATTCCCATCAAAACTCCGCCCACCTTCTACCTGAGCAGAGGTCTAATCAGACAGAATAACTGAAAACACCTGTGTGTGTGTTCAGAGGCTTTAAATGTGAATATTTTCTGGTTTCTTTACTCCTCTATGACAGTAAACTGAATATCTTTGAGTTGTGGACAAAACAAGACATTTGAGGACGTCATCTTGGGCTTTCGGAAACACTGATTGACATTTTTCACCATTTTCACATTTTATAGATCAAACAACTAATCGATTAATCGAGAAAATAATTGACAGATTAATCGAAAATGAAATTAATCATTTGTTGCAGCCCCTACTTTAGAGTTAAAAGACTACAGAACCGGAGATATCGTCTTTTTGTTCCACGCATTCTTAATTTTCAAAACCTGGCGCCTACATTACCCACAATGCAACTCAACAGGTTAGTCAGAGATTCGGAGGTGTTATTGAGCTGTTAACCTCAAGCACAGATGAGGTCTCACTTCATTCTAAATCCACACCTCCAGATTTTTTTCATTTTTCAAACTTGTATTCTTCAGACCCAGCCGACGCTGTCTCAAGTGATGTCACCTGAGGCAATTTATCAGACTTCGCACAGCTCCCTCTGGAGCCACAAAGGGCTTAAACAACTTTTTTCACATATGCAGTCATACTCCCAACACCTGTAAACAGACTTTGATGTGTAAAATTGGTGGAGTTCTCTTTTCAAAGTCCCTTGTCATGAAGTGAACTATCGGTCTACTCTTTACAGGTCTGCGCTGTCAGCGGTGCGTCCAGGGGGGGTTGTGGTCTATTCAACTTGCACTCTGTCCAGCTCTGAGAACTATGCTGTGGTTGAGACGGTGCTGAACGACTGTCCCGAGGCTGAACCCGAAGACCTGTGGGAGGAGGTTGCCATTCCTTTATCAAAGTACTTCACATTTAGTCCTACTTACCCTGCTCATGGACAGACACCTCACAAGCCATCCCTGCAGCCACAGAGTGGCACCTCGTCCTCTTATCACCACAGACTCGGGATTTTAGTGGTTCCTCAGCCCGGCAAGACCTGGGGACCCATGTTTTTGTCTCGGATTAGACGAAGGGAATAGTGCGGATCCTCCTGTGCAGAAAAGATATGTGGAAACAAGTGTTTAAACATTTCATTTTCTTTTTTTAAGATGCAAAGTACCTCATGGAACTGGCTTGAAACAAATTAATACTAATACACATTTGACATAATAATGTTCTGTTCACAACTTTTTTCCAAAACAATCCAGGCCAAAACAATCAGTAATTGCAGGTTTACTTGTTTTCCTTGAGCTTTTGCAACCCACCCTCTTTTTATTTATTATTATCATGATTTATTGTTTATGGAAACTACTGACACTGCAGATGTAGAATTAGATGATATCACCTGGATATTGATAATACTATAAGACTGCAATGTAATATTAAAAATTCATTCACAGTGTATTGTGCTCTTAGTGAGTGCTCATGGTGTGAGTTTTAGTTTCTAAATACTCTATAAGTGGTAGTAGAAAACGAGAGAGGACATTATAAGACTTGGCATCACAGACGCTCACATTGAGGTTCTCCATCTTCCAAGCCTTGAGTCGGTAAATCAGGTTGCATTCATTAAATTTTAATTACCTCCTGACTTGAGTCATCACTGCATCATTTAAAAGTTTCCATCCGAACACTTATGACTGATATGTTTATTGGCCTGTGTTTGTTTTTGAACATCTAAGTGCCATAACTGTATTGCAAATGTCAACACATCGACATTACATACTCAACAGGAGGCTGAAAGTTTCCTGTCTGAGAGATTAGTTTAATAACCAGGAAGAGCAGTAATGGTATAATTAACACAGTTTCTCTTTCTTCCTCCCTGCGTTGTCCTATACTCAGAATTAACACATGCTTCAAGTCTCACTAGCAGTAATCATCCATCTGTCATCTTACCCTCCCTTCAGTGTGATGGAGAGGGCCGTTTCATCTCTTATAGTGGCTCATTATACCTGCGTGGACTGTCATGCTTGAGTGAAAAGTAGACTACTTCATTGCAGTGTTGTGGCTTTTCATCAGGCTGTGTGATTGCTCAGACCAGAAGTCGAAAGGTGTTTTGAAAGTAGCTGTAGACAACAACACAAGAATTCATATGTTTTTTACCCTTTTTGAACATAACAGACTGACGAAGTGTGCTGTTGCAAAGGCACTTATGTGTTCCTCCGCTCAAATGTGTAATAAGGCTTGTGGTTGTGAGCGAGTCTGTGAGACACTGTCAAGGATGTGTTGCTGATATAGGAAAGGTGCAAGAGCCTCACACCGGTTTTAACTGACTAACCAGTGGGCAACTCCGGGGTCAGAAAAGTGAAGCCAATGCAGAAGTGCCTTAAACTTACATTCTCTCTAATATCCAGCAGGGGGCGACTCCTCTGATTGCAAAAAGAAGTCTGATTGTAAAGAAGTCTGAGAAAATTACCCTACTTCTCACTTAATTTATTACCTCAGTAAACATTGTAAACATGAGTTTATGGTCTCAATCGCTAGTTTCAAGTCTTCTTCAACACAGTATGATGTTCATAGAGTTAGAGTAAAATAGACCATAAAGCAGGGTATGCTTTAGGGCGAAACCCTCTAACAGCGAGTCTGCATCGATGCCGACTTACTGACAATGTGCAACGTCCTTTTGTGAAAAAAGTAAACTAAGAGACATATAACACTGTCATACTGACGTTAACAACTTAAAGGTTAAGCTGTCTTTAGGATCATATATATCCTTGTCTAGTCTAGAAAACAGTAGACATGTTCATTTGATTGCAAAGTCTTTCATATTTATATACAACATATATATACATATTTATTATTTTTTACCCATACCAGCAGCTATAACACCATAATTATCTTTTAACTGTGCGATACTCTGATTTATTCTGGCATTAATACTGCATTTATTTATACTGTACATTTAAACTAATATTCTGATTTATTTATACTAGCCTTGCATTTTTACACACTTAATCATAGATCCCATTTTTCATCATTATTATTTTCACTGTTATACTGTATATGGTAGTATATATAATTTACATATTATTTATATTTTCTTATAAATTCTCTATGTTATATATTTCTATTCTAGATTAGGAGCAACTGTAACGTAACCCAATTTCCCCCCCACCCCCGGGGATTAATAAAGTATTCCTGATTCTGATATTTATTTATAGTTTTATTTATAGAGAGGGAAGTTCGTCCTGAAGCTTGCAGCTCTATTTACAGTATACCTACACCTTAAAGAAGGGTGCTTCATTGAGCTGTGAGTGTGACTACAAACAAAGTAGTGGAGTGAACGGAATTGGGCCCTGGTTGCAAATAACCAAGATGGCGACAGCCAAAATGTCCAACTCGAGGCTTCAAAACGGCAGTCCACAAACCAATGGGTGATGTCACAGTGACTAGATCCATTTCTTATAAACAGTCTATGCGACTACTCTGCGTGGCCGTAGACTAGTAGACCAAAGTATTATTGGGTGCATATCTATATATATGGCTATTTTTATTGTCTGTCCTACATTCGCTCCACCTCGGCGTGTCTTTGAAAATTAGCTTAAGTCTCTGATACAAGTGCATCATTACACCGCCACGACATCAACGCAACTTAAAAAGTAGCGGGATGTGGAGATGAAGTGAGGCTTCATTGAGGTTAACCATGTTGCTGACCTTTGTGTGAACTCCGGTTTGTTGATGTTCCCCCGTATTGCAGTGTTTCCTCAAGGGGAGAATCTCTAAGCAGCTTTTCCTCCACTTCAAAGGGAGAGAATGTAGGCCTGCTTTGCATAATCAGGTGGGGAACAGCTTTTTGCCAGAGAGGCAGGAATTAATTTGTGGCACCGCCAGATGTAATCATTAAAACCCTAGTCATTGACAATAAAGGGAGGAGGAGGAAATAGAACAGTGTATAGAGACAGAGATATGGAGCGTTGGATGGTCCTGAATGCCGAAGGACACTATAGCTAAACAGGCTAATCTGGCCTGAGCTGTTTATTTTTATCTATGTACATTACTATTTTACTGGTGTACACAGTGATGAAAACACATTAGAAGAAATGGGTATTTAAGTAGCTATATATGTCAGTCATACTGAAAGTCATTTAGCATTATGTGTAGGTTGTAAAGCTCTACTCACAGCATGTAAGTAAATGTACTGTATGGCTCAGTCTCGCTGCTTTCATTAACCCCGTTTCCAGCAGCAGGCAGCTGTTTTCAGCAGAAAGAAAAAGCTCTCAAACCCACTGTACTCGATCTGCTCAGCAAGCAGCAGAAAGACTAAGTTAGTGGCTTTTTTTGGTAAAATATTATACACATTATGATCTATTCATATACAGGATACTCTATAGAACATCACTGACTTAGAAATTAATTATTTGTCAGAGTCAACCCACAATAATCACACTGTCAATCGGATATCTTCCCCCTTGTGACGAATGTTTGACTTGAAGCGGTTGACACTGAAAGTGCCAGAGAGTTAACAAGTGGGTCTATAGATTTAGTACCTTTTGGGGGTTTACATCACTCATATCAAATGTCATCATTTGTCAATATTCCATTAGTGGAAGTGAGAGACGAGGATTGCTGCTCTTGATTGATTGTCACACTACTACTAATCTCTGAGGGATAAAAAGTCTGCAAAGAACGAATAGTTATAGAAGTCAAGTGAGACTGTTTGTCCATGTGCACACAATAAACAGTAGTTTTGTTAATGAGGCAACAGCTTTTTACCAGAATAAGAGTGTAGTATTATAGATCACAAGGACAAGCGTACACTACTGCAAAAAGTGAAGAAAACCCGAGGTTAGCAAGTCATCAGCTTGCCACTTCTGCTTAGGGATGCACCGATCCAACTTTTTCAGTCCCGATACTGATAGTAATACCTGGACTTTGGGTATCGGCCGATACCGAGTACCGATCCGATACCAGTGTTTAATTAATAAGCTGTATGCTTGAATTAAACATTGCTTTCCTAACTTAAAACATAAAACAAAATGTAACCAATAATTACATGACTATACATTTACAGAATTGTTATTTATTATTAAAATAATAAATCGTACACCAGCAACTTGATGAAAAATCTTCAAAATGAACAGGAATACAATTCAAGTGTAAACCTTTTTAATGCATCAACAAATTGGTCAAAACTTCAACAGAAATTAAAATTGCAGTCTATAATGTGTATAATATATAAACACAGAATTGAATTGAATAGATTGACCCCATTGTCACTGATAGCCGATCCAGCTGTTTGAGTCCGTATCTGCCCGATATCTGATCCGAAATCGGTATCGGTGCAACCCTGCTTCTGGCTAGATAGGTACATGATGAACTAGCAGCAACTGGGAAACCACCACCTGTGACACTTGAGAGAAAGACAGTACAACTTAATTGTAAGTTTCTGTGTAATCCAAATGCAATACATAAGGGGTTTTATTTGAGGACACACTGAAAGAAATGTTCCTCTCATGTTTAATGGCCTGGTGAGTCATTGGTTGGCATAGATGTCAGCACAGACAGACAACACCAGAGGAAAGTGAATGAACAGATATGTCCATCCTTTTTGTCTACTGTTTGTCTGGCATACATATGCAAAATGCAAAAGAAACTCCAAAAAAGGTAGAAGTGTTCTGCAAATGAATACTGAAGTGACAAGTGTCTTAGAGAACATTACTTGGATAAAACCATAGTAGTTGAATTGTTGTTGGATAATACTTAAAATTGTTAAAAGCAACAGAAAGTGGCTGATGCTTGGCTGACCCATGTTTGTTTTCTAGTGCATATACAAGTTTCTCCTTCTCTTCTTCTTGTTTTAATTCAAAAGGGACTCGTGGGAAAGAGAAAAAGCACTCGAGCACCAAGAGCACTTCAGGACTAACTGCAGCGTGGCCCTGATGAACTACACCGAGGAGAGATGTGTGTAGTCGTTCCTCCCGTTAGTCCTCCTGTGAGCAGCGAGGATGGAGACATCCATAACAGCTGCACCAGAAGACAAAGCACAGGCTCAACGGACTGAAGGCAGGACAGATTACCCCAGCCCCGACGTTCATTGATCGGGACGTAGAAAAACTATAGAAAAGCCTTGGACAGTCTCACAGCGAAATGGGATTTGAGAGAAAACTACCAGGTCTGTTTTCAGTTTGAAGTATCAAGTCATCACCATTCCACAAATGAAATGCAAATTGGAACAGCAGATCAGTAAAACTGGGAGCAATTAGGGACATTTAGGATGTGAGTTTACACTTTGACCACTTAAACAGTAACCTTTCCAACAGTAGTTCACAATCTTTTCCACTTGTTACCACTCTGTCTGGTTAAAGAAGCTGAATGGTGAACAGCATTCAGTCTCAAAAAGGAAAACGAAACAATGAGAAGTGTGGTGTATTCTGTTATAAGCAGCACATTTATACAGATGGTTTGTAGTTGGAAGATATATTGAAAAGTTAGCTATTGTTTGGGAACTCCTGACTTGGAGTTTATGACTTGGAGTTTATGACTTGGAGTTCATTGGGTTAAGGGTACCAGGAAGGCTGGCAGGATGGTACTGCTGTAAAGATAAGATCAGCAGAGGAAGAAAGACCCTGGGTCAGAGGTGAAGAGGGTCAGGGTGGAGACGCCAAGCAGGAGTCTCTCTCTCATGGAAACATGTGTCATAAATAAGTTTTTGACCAAACCAGGCTCTGTATATAAGGAAGCTGTCTGCATGTGTTCATCAGAGTCTCATTATTCGGCTGGAGGCTCTCCAAGTAACGTGTTACTTGAATACGATACTGAACTTATTGTAATACATTTGTTATACAACTAAGACAGTGTCGGCGGGGCTTTTTCTTCAAACATCTTCAACTGCATCACCAACTGAGGACACGACAAAACTTGGCGTCACTGAATATACGACAGAAGTAAGCATGATTTAAAAACATGTATAGCAGAATTACAGTATGGCTTTTCCTCATCATAAAATATCTCTTGACCGGCCCAAAATAATCTTGTAATTATTTGAGGTACTTACTTCAACTGGTTTCTAATATTAATACTTGATAATTTATCCCCAATGTCCTAAGTGAAATATACTGAATTTGTGTTAGTGAGGGAAAAGTAAATTTATGCAATAACATCACTAATATATACATTTTTCATTTTTGAAAAAAATAAAAAAATAAATTATTAACACAAATTTAAAAGCAAAACATCCCAATGTCATAGCATTTTAATTTGTCGGCATTAAAAGACCTGAGAGACTTGTAGCTTGACTTGCAGTTTGCTAAAAGACTTGACCTGGACTTGGTCTTAAAAACTTGACTTGAGACTTTAAACCTTACTTGAACTTACCCCAAAGACTTAAAAACAGCCAAAGCAGGTTTATTTGCCACCCACAAAAAAATAAATATGAAAATATAGAAATGGAAAGAGCTACATTTTAAACATATGGGGGAATTTTGTCAAAATGAATTTAGATTCTACTTCACAGCATGTGATAATCAAATCAAGCATTCGCTGTGCCTTCAGGGGACTCCATGCTTCGTTATCGGTTAGACGTCATTTCAATCTCTCTCTCCGTCCAGTACTTCTCATGTAAACCAGCTCCATCGCTGCAGTTCACGTGGATGTGATCACATACATACTGAAGCCCTGTGTTAACACTTATTTGACCCCTGCATGGATCCCTGCGGTACGTGTTCTCCAAGAATAAAATGTTCATCCAG